>WTSP01012409.1:0-98364 GCA_025331215.1 Actenoides lindsayi | reverse complement strand
AGGAAGAAGAAAAGAAGAAGAGGGGGGAGGAGGGGGGGAGGGGGGGGGGGGGGGGGGGGGGGGGGGGGGGGGGGGGGGGGGGGGGGGGGGGGGGGGGGGGAGGGAAAAAATTGCTACAGAAAAGGAAGAAAACATTTTGCAACCAGCTTGGGGAAAAGGGTATTGTATGGTAAAGAGAGAGGTCAAAAGGCACTCTATTTGATGACACAGTAGATTTAGTCAATTTATTTGAGATTGTATTCGACATTCTTGGATTCCACAGCACTGAAAAACCTATCAAATACTTGCAAAACATCTGAAGTATTTTTTATGATTGGCTTTTTAACACTGAATTCAATACCATACATTAGGGCACTGACACTTTGTGATGAAAAGTTCTGTTATATGTTACAACCGTGAAATCTGTTGTATTTTCTTGGGTTTTTTTTTTTTACTTCTGTGAAATTTTATAGTTATAACTTGCTGTTGACTAACCTTGCATTGTAATAGTCTTATCACTGAACCCCTCGTTTTCTCTCATGACACAAAAGGGGTAATGGCACAAAAACAAGGCCAAATTTTCAGAAGAGCTTGTGACACAATGGCTGTTAGGCATATCCATTGATACGGGCTTTAGAAAATTTAACAATGTATGCCAAGTCAGACTTAAGGCATTAGAAGCTGGAATCTTGCTTTCCCTGGTTTTCCAAGAAGGGCATAGAAAATCTGAGTATTGCTTGAAAGTGGTCATAAATGTCTTTTTAAACTTAATTCTAACTGCAGAAGATAGGAAATGCCACATCTTTGGGTAACACCATTGTATCAGATTTTGTTACTGTTAATCTAAAGGTTTTTCTGAGTAGCTACTAAATTAATGAGACTGATTCAGTAGTCAAGAGAAATGAATTGCTACTGAAAATAATGATATATACTGATACAAGTTCTTTACTTAATAAGCCAGAGTCTGCTTACACTTACAGGGGAGGCTGTAGCTCAG
The DNA here is from genome assembly GCA_025331215.1 of Actenoides lindsayi. NCBI lineage: Eukaryota > Metazoa > Chordata > Aves > Coraciiformes > Alcedinidae > Actenoides > Actenoides lindsayi. Next base: position 97,388 of record WTSP01012409.1, on the reverse strand, counting down.
ATAGTTTATGTGCTTGATTTTTTTCACACTATAGGTTGGATTTTTGAAGGAGACTCAACAGTTTCACAGTTCAACATGCAACCTGTATTTACCTGCTTGCAAAGTTAGATCGGATGCTTTCTATGTAGTAAACCTGAACCTCACAGCTCAATTTCTACCACATAGGAAATCTAGTTCTGAGTACTTAACACCCACAAATGAAGTGAAGATGTGCATGATATGAAGTCATGAATTAGTATCGCTTATCCTACTGGTTCAAGCTTGATCACACAATTTTGAATGGTTAACTTTTCCCAAAGTAGACTTTATGCTGAATCAGATTATTGTCATCTAACTTTGTTTGATCAGATCACATTCATTTCTTTGCAGCTGTCAGAAAGTCAAAAAACCAAGAAAGCCCATGAAGCCAAGACAAACAAAGTTCTGTGTGTGTTGGTTAATTAAACAGAAATGCAATTATAAGTTCATATCTGATCTGGAAGCATTATATTATTAAGAGGTCCAGTATTAAGGCCTAAAATTCAGTTTTCTGGGATAAACAGGGTTGGATTATAAAATGAAATGTCACACTGAAAATTGACCTTGATATTTAACATATATTAAGGGTTGTAAAATTTCAAGTATTGTATAAAAGGTATCGGAAGAGGCCTTTACTCTCTTTTACGAAGAGCACATATTTTACAGTAACACCTTGTATAATAACCTATGTATAATTTAAAGACTATGAACGGTTGGGGTTTTTTTTTAAACTGTTTTTTTTGTAGCTTCAGTGTCATGTAGAGGTAGCAATCCTTTTGTCTGTGGAATACTTGAGAACAAACCAAACCAAACCAAACCCAAAAAAAGTAAGGTTTACAGATTGCTGAACTTTGTTGTTGTTGTTTAAAAAAAACCCCAAACTTTAAACTATGCATAAAATTGTCAGTTCCAGAAGTTTCAGCTGCAGCATATGAAAGTTTTCAGTTACATCTTATAACATGTAATTAAAGCAATCTTGAATTGATTTTGCCAGGCACTAAACAGTTGTTGACAGAAATATATTGGAGCCAGAAATCTAAGCAGGTGGGTCATTCCATAAAATGACTCCCAAATCATAATAAAATGAAAAGTCTCTCTGAAGATTTGACCCAAATTTTTCATTCCGGCCAATTAATATTTAGTCCAAATAAGTCAAGTCAATCACTCTCATTGCATGTCCCTCACCATATGTACAAGCATGATTTTTTACTATGTATTGCTTTCCAGCAGCCCAACCAGACTATTACAATAGGCAAAGCTCATAAGAGCTGCAGGAACAACAGGCTTTCCTCTGGCTCGGAGTCATGTGGCAGAAGAGCTAGAGCAGTGTCTAGAAACGTTGGAGTAGTTGTTGAAGCAAAGTTTTGGTAGCTTATACAAGAAGAACCTCACAATTTTCAGTTTCTACTCTGTCTTCCAATAGAAATATATGTATTTACATATAAAATAGGATTTATTTTGACACAGTTTATTGTTTTCTCTGTGGGGCCAGGTTCAGTGAATCACCCCAGCATTTGCTTTAGAGTCATTAGAAGGGAGGCACTTTGTGGCTTCCGGTTAGTTACCAGACAAGCCTTAGCTAGAGTTGTTTGCAGTTTTGTTAAGTCTTTCCTCAGACTGACTTTGGTACTGCTGAGTAGAGGAATCTAGTTCTCATTTTGAACCTATTCTAGAATTTGTAATAAAGCCTGGAATATCTTATATGCCAGAACAGTTAAAAATCAGAACACCTTTGTCTTTTAGGGGTAATTATTTACAGATATAACAAGAATTAAAGTTGATTTTCTGAGTGAACTTGCATGTTATGTCTGACATTAAAAAATTAAAGAGAACCTCACAGTAAAAATTCCAGTAGAGCCTGATAACATTTGGAACTTATGAATAGATATATTTAGAGAAGAAAAAGAGGGTCACTGTTCTATTGTCACAAAATACATTATAATAGGAGATCCTTAGGTTAAAGTAACTTCCAGGAAAGAAGCAGGGAGTCAAGAAACAATACACATTTTTCTTGAAGGTAATAGGAGCTGCCCCCTACCTAGGAACGAATGGCTTGTGGAGGCCGGATGAATTGTTAAGAGCTGGACTTGTCAATAATGCTCCTTGAACTTGATTCATCATCATTTGGTCGCTTCTATTTTTCCCCTCAGTCCCTGTTCCTACTGTGCTGGCTAGCTTGCAACCTTTCTCTTATTTGCTTTTGTCCTCTCATTCCAACCTCCCAGAGTGCCAGCTCTCTGCCTGCTTGGGTTTCGGCTGTGCTGTAGCCCTTTGCTAATGGGTGTGGTAATAAGGGTAGGAAGAAAAAAGTAAATTCAGCCTTCTTAAGAGACTAACACATGAATGCATTAATGTGTAGCTTGAAAGGTACCTACAATCACGTCTTGAGTCATTTATAGGGCTGCTATTAGAGCTTGTGTGATTTCTCAGGATATCACATATCAATTTGTATTAACCATAGGATGTGTTATGTAAGTGATGAGAGAGGTTATCCCATGACAACATCACAAGTAATGCACATTGTGTGATATCACCTCTTACTTTAAGAATGCACAAACACAATGGGCTCATAAGAGACTTACAGAGGAACTTTTTCTCAAGCATGTAGCGATATGCAAATATCTCAGTATCAAAGGTAAGTCAAAGAAAAATGGCACTGAGTAGAATAAGTCAGCTCAGCTAGCAGCCTAACTACATGACAGACCCACAGGCAACTTCAGAGCTGTCAGCTTCGCTGCCTGTGGAGCCCACCAAGGGGCCAGATGCTGCTGCTGGATGAATATTTTCAGCAGCTCGGCATCTGGGCTCCGTGATGGCCTGTGTGTCATGTGGGAGTGGAAGCTTTCACCATGCTGCTGGGGATGGACACAAAGAAAGCTAGATTTGCTGAGGTTAATGGTAATTAAAAATAAATTGTCATGTCAATTTTTAAGCCAAGTTCTACCTGCCAGTTGTTAGAGAGCAAAACCACCTCAGAAAACAAAGTCAAATCTTTTCTTTATTTAAAGGCACATACTTAAATTATACACTCTTGCTGTTTATTTCTAGATCCTGTCAGAGCTGTACTGATCACAAGTGGGAAGCATATCCATATACATGTATACACATATATAAAACGTCAAATAGGGAGTTACATGCATGATATCTATTTGTTCAGCCCTGTATCATATTCAGTCTGGGCACAAAATTTGCTGTGTCTACCCTGAGGACTGATGATAATGAAACTAATGAAAAAATACCCCTCAGATTTACTAGATTTACTTCATCTGGCTAGTGATTCCCAACATATGGCCAGCCAAAGCTACACTTGTTATGTGTACTATTATGCTCTGTCACTGTTGTGGCTAGAAGGACAGTTTTAGCCCTCAGCTCAGTTAACTGGCAAAAATCACTAGAAACATCAGATTTCTTTTTTTTCCCTACTTTTTTAAAAAAAAAAAAGTACTTTTTTTTTTTTTTTTAATTAACAATATAAAAAATATTGATCAAGTGTTATTTATATGAGATATTAAAGTCTTCAGATGTCGTCTGGCTGGCCTGAAATTGAAGGCACACTTTATAGAGTGTGTCTTTACAAAAAGTATTTGACGTACTTTCGTTGGTCATGGCGGTAAAAAACAAAAACAGAAACAAAGACAGATTTCTGAGGGTAGCTTTCTTCATATCTTTTTCGTTTTGTTTGTTTTGATCACAATACACTAGGTGCTAGAACCAATTAAGAACAAACCAATCCAGTGTCTGGTCTTAGGAGAGCCCTTGCCATCCATGTTCTGGTGTAGCTTCCTCACAAGTCACTATAATCCACAGTCCAGGGAAAGATGTCAGGTTTTTACTGTTTATGAGTATGGTCAACTGCAGGTGCCAGTAAGAGATGCACTGGATGGGTTTTCCTTAAGACTGAGCATATTCCTTCATGAGCAGCCAGTGGGAGTTATATGACTGAATATACGTCCAGGGATAGATGAAGTTCAACCCTGAGCTAATATGTAACCAGTAAATCACTTGGATCCTGTTTAACCCTAAAATTTGCACATGCACATGTCATCTGGAGAAGAAAGTCTGTAATTTGGGCAAGAGAATTTGCTACCTGCAATCAGAAATGACCATGTGGAGAGCTGTTTCCTCAAACATAGGGATCTTATTTTTCAATTTGATGTACCTAATAATTTATTTTTTTATTTTTTTTTAAGAATTTCTGCTAAATCTGGCTTTGTCTTTTTTTTTTCCCTATGAAAATGAGGATTATTTTTGTTGATTCCTGAATGGTCAGAGAAGCACTTCACAACATTTCAGAATGCATTCAAAAACTACTTGAGATGCACAAAACCAGAATGCTTGTAAAAGTCTCTAAATGCAGGCCAGCTGTTTGCTGTAACCCTCCTCTCCAACTCAAGAGCCTTGTGCCCCAGTGAAGTATTCTAAAGCACATTCTAGACAAGAGATGTAATGGCCAAACTAAGAGACTTTCCAGAATATTTATGACTGATCCACAGAAACTGCTTTTTATTTTCATACATGTTAGTTTTTACAACTTTACTAATAACAGCTGAAAACTTAAACATACCTGAGGTTTACCCATGAGAGATTGTCTAGTGAAAGAAAAAAACACAAGAACACACTAAAACTTTTGATAGATATTGAGATTGAGGTAGAGCATTGAAGCAGTTACATTTATTTAGGAGAAAATAAAAAAAAAAACAGCCTGGAAAATTATATTTCTGGCGAAATCCTAGCTCTGCTGTGATGGATTTTATCCAGTTTGCAGTCTGGTATACAACTCTCCTACAGTAGTGTCTGAAGTGTTTAATTTGCTATAGTTTGAGTAATTTTTCATGATACCTTTTCACTGACTGTAAAAGAAGCTGGATTGGAATAATGAGCTGACCCTTTTTTTAATTTCTGAACAAATGCTTCCATTGCTAAATATTTAATATGATAGATTTAATCAGTTTTGATAGTGCAGGCAGTAAAGTAGTATTAAACCCTGTCAGGAGACCTTTTGAAATTATAATAATAATAATAAGAATAATAATAATCAGGTAACTAAAGCCAGTTCAGTGTTTTTCCAGTATTAGTGTATGCTTTCCTTCTGTTAAATCAAGTCAGAAGTAAACAAAAAGTTTAATAAAATTGGAATAAATTAAGTAACTTCATTTCCTTACTCTGGAATTTGTTGGTTAACTGGTTCAAGAAGTTCCAATTACTTGTATTCCTCAATATGTACCAGCAAAAAAAGGTAATATATTGAGATAGTTGTGTGTATAACAACAATACCGTCTCTGTATTATCATGAAATCCTGATTCTGATGCAAAAGTTAAGATAATTTTCTAGATATTAAAATGTCTCAAACCTGAAGTGCTTGTAGAAGTGGGCAGACAAAGTCTTGTTCAGAGGCTGGTGAATCTAATGCATGTCTCAGCTTCCTGTTTGTGAATGTAAGAAGAATGAAAGGGGAAAACCAGCAGTGGAACAGATTGCTGTTACAGAGAAGCTGCAGATGTTCAATGATTTCAAGACTCAGATGAAAAAAACCCTGAGCAACCTGGTCTGGATTTGGTACTGACCCTGCATAGAGCAGAATGTACTAAGGACCTCTGGGGGTCCCTTTAAGCCTGAAGGACTCTGTGATCTACTGACCCTGTAAAAAAGTGAGCTTGTAAAAAGAAGTAATTAATAAAGGAAATTTTGGGATTAGAGTATTTCATAAAGATTAAATCACAACCTATCTCTGCTTTAAAAAAATAAAATAAAAAAAAAAAATCCCCTCTATCCTGCAGGGAGCCACAATGGTTTTGAGATTGTTCCCAGAGGTTTCACCTCTTAAAGTCCCTACTGTAGGGAGTGATATTACAACATCAAAGATGATTCTGACACATCATTCCCAGCAGGTAACCCCATCCAAGGTTAGCAGTGTGCTGAATGATGTCATATCACAGGAGGCAAAGAAGTACTAAGTTATTGCCACTGATTTAGCCAGAGGAATACTTAACTGATGAAATTATTAAATAAGGACTTTGGAAGGAGTAAATGAGTAAACATGTCTGTAACTGTGGCAACTCGACATATGCTAAAAATGTTTAGTGCATAGCTGATGTTCCCAGTTAAAACATCCACTGCTGACATTCCAGAGGGTTCACAACTGCTTCAGTTTTCCTTGTTTTATTTTCCTCGTCTATGAGCATCTTCAGAAGGCTTCTTGGACTAATAGCCACTGCCAAAAGAGATGCATATATCTCATTTTTGCATAGATGCTACTTACTGCCACAAAGATGATGTACCAGTAAAACTGCTCTGGAAGCTTCTATTTGTATTTTATGACAGAAAAATTACTGTTTACATTGACCAAGTCAAGGAAAAAGACTTGCCAAGTCAAAATATTTCCTCAGAATTGTTCAGAGGGCAATCTGCCTCAGCTAGCAGGATGTTCTGTAGGAATTCATAGTTCAGTAGTTTATGTCTTTGCTATCCATCATATACCAGACCCCTATACCAGTCTTCTTGGCAAGAACACATCTTGTGATATTTGGTTGTACTTCATCTGGTAAGAGCTGTCAGATTGTCTCCAGAAAACTTATGGATTGATGTAGATTATGGGGGACTTTCTTGTGCTTTTATCAGTTCTGTTAGCAAGAGCTCAGCAATTAGATGAAGAACATAGAAGTTAGATTTACCATGTTAAAGTTGAAGGGAGAATTCCTCCGTGCAGACTGAGGTAGTTGTAATTCCTCTTTACTGAAGACACTTGCTTCCTGTCCATCAAAGCAACTTAGTTGTATTCTATTTTCACAAAATTTTGTTCTGTAAGTAAAGAAAATATGTACATCTGATTCCTGCTGATTAGAAAACAATTGCCCTTTGGCCATTTCTTCTTGGACGAAGATTAGACCACTTGTGTGTGTCATCCTAATGAGGGACTACCAAAATTTTCTGGTTTTGAGGATTATGATATGAGTAATTGAAAGTCTACACTGTACAAAGACAGTAGCACCTTTCTGGTGATGCCTACTATATACACATTTCTTAGTGTCTCATTGCCTTCTGCTCTGTCAAAGTCCACTTACGCTGCTAGCTCTTGACTTTACTGGTAATGGGCAATTTTATCTATGCGTCACCTCTCCTGTCTCCAGTTACATGCTGTCAAAACTGCTACTGTTTTGGAACAGTGCAACTTGACGGAGCCAGGAAACAATGGGAAAGATCAAGGAAAAAAGAGGTTTTCAGAGATAAGGGGACCAGAAATTCCTAAATCCCTTGGATTTATTCCAAGTTTGACTATTATAAATATTGATTGTGGGATTTTCCTATTCAAGAAATAATTCCATAATCATAATGATATCAAAACCCAATCAGATCTTTTTGTGCTTCGTAGAAGGTGAGGAATAAAAGTTTGAACACTAATAAGGATGCTAAGAGGTAGTTTACATGGCAAATGCTTTTGCAGTTGGGACCATGTCACTTTCTACAGAAAAAAAAGTTACAACAATGGGTATTCCAGAAAGACAGCAATGGCAAAAGAAGTTGTTATTTTCCCAGAAGTACAAAAGTGCAAATGTATGTGTATAGGTGGAATTGGTATGAATTTATATGCCTTAGGTTAGCGTAATAGTAATTCTACCTCCAATAATGTAAATTTAAAGTCTGAAAAAGACATTCCCTTCAGAAACAAAGCCTGGAACTCATCTGTGTTTGGTTGTTTGATAGTGTATGTAAATGTAAATCTATACGTTACACTCTACATGAACACATACGCTTTTCCTTTTCTGCATAGCTATGTTTATCGAAATCTCTGAGTCAAGAGAATGATTTAATAAGGAAGAAAGCTATTTTCAACACCAATAGATGATAGTAAGCTACAAAGTAAGATTTGGGAAATTGGCAAACAGTGATTTCAGACAACATGAAAGAAAATGTTTAATTTATGTCCATATGAAGTTATGGCTAATTATTAGGTTTGCGCTATTTTCTGCTATTAAAGGGCACAAATAATGACCTTTGGAGAGTTTTTCAGCCTTTGCAGGTTCTTTTCTGTTGTCTAGCTGCAAAAGTATGAAAACAAAGATGGCATGAGAGAAAGGACTGTATTAAAACCAGCTTACTTAGTTACAGTCACATCAGTCTTTGTCGTCTGGGACATTAGTTTTATTTAGATCTACTGAATTTAACAAAGTTCATCTAGTATCACCTGCCCCAAAAGTCTGTCACTGTTTCTTTCTTGTCCTACTTTGCAGCTATTGTTTATTATTACCAATTTTTAAATGAGTATGTTAAATTACTATACACTATGTTATGATACTCAAATCAAAGAAATGCCTAAAATGTCTTATTTTAAGGTGTGATGTGTGATCCATCCTTAATTTGCAGCATTTAAGAGTGAGAGTAGAGAACAAGATGCAAATGTATTTTGCTTCATATTTCAGGCTTTTTATAAAGAGAAATCCAAGTCTTGCACATACTGAGATAAATGGTAAAGCCTTCATTAACTACTTTAATATAAGAATTTGGTCTGAGAAAAAATGGGAAAAAATAACCTTGACCAATCAAAAACTTATATAAAAACAGCTGTCTGATAGACACCTTTCTGGTCCATGCAGTAATTACACACTGAAATTATGACCTTTGGAATGAGAATTCCTTTTGAGCTCTATCATGTAAAGATGTAATTGGGCCATAAAATCCTTATAAAAATTTATGAAAGAAATTTAACTGAATGAGTCTGGCGGATAATGTAGAAACTTGAATATCTCAGTGACTTTGCTGAATTTATACCTTAAAATTTCTCTGGAGTGATAGCATTGCCCCACCTAAGTAATGCTGTTTGTTAAGTGATGGTATCAAGATCTTCTCCAGAAGATGCTATTTAGATGAATCTTTGCTGTTCATTTGTCTCTAACAAGTAGAGGGTACAGAGTGACCAAGACTACCCAAACCTCTGATGCCCACTATAGGAAAACATAAAAGTATCTGTTTTTTAAATGGTAGCAACCCATAGTCTTCAGGAGCTCAGTAACTTCTTTGGCTGAATATGCAAAACTGAGACACTCAATCACAAGCCAGGTGTAATAATCATGAGCTTTAGAATTAAATATGTGTTAAGGCCTTCAAAGCATTGAAAGTAACACATTTATAGTTTTGCCTATTTCCTCCTTTCATCCTGAGTCTATCTTCTTTGTGGACTCCAAACGTCTTGTAGACTCTTGGAAACTTTGAGAAACCATTAAAAGTAAGAATTAATCCTCCACTTTGATTTTTTGGCAATTTCCAGAGACTGTCTGGGTAAATTTAAAAAAAAAAAAAAAAGCTATTTTACTTTTTTCAGGTACATGATACATGATAACATTCAAGTGTATAAATGTCAATGGCAAGTTTGTGCTGCCGTTTGCTCATGAGAGGTGTTGGCTTGCAGTTCCTCTGTATTCAGTGTGATTTCCGGCTGCCTGCCAAGTGGATGTTGGTGCAGTCCTAACTGTAGGAATACACTGTTGCAATAATTATAAACAACACTTTCACAAAAATTATTTTTAGAACAGCAACTGTCCTTTTCAACGTAAACATGTTTTTTTCTTCCATAGTGGCAATGTTAATGTGAGCAAGCAGTATTCCATTTGATTTTTTGTAGGTGGTATCCTCAAATTACATAGAAAAGATTTCCCTTTCCCCAAGTATGCCTTGATATTTCTAAGTTTAAAAATATGTCGATTCATATGAAAGATACTAGACTTTTTAAAAATAAGATTAGCTTTGGGTTTTTTGTTTGTTGTTCTTCCACTGTACTGTGTAGCTGGAGAACTACTCCTGTTGACTTGCTTTCAAACTGGGGTAATTCAATTTTCCTAGGCAGTATTTAGGTAATGTTATTTGAAAGAATCTCTTGTATGTTGGATGTCAGAGATAATTATTATTGTACTGCCAGAGTTCAGAAGGTAGTGGTTAGGGTCTTGCACTTGTTCTGTCAATCTAGCAAGGTTCTTAGGCATGTGCTTAACTGTAAATATGTGAAGAAGCCCCAGGACTACATGGAATATAAATAAATTTATAAATAAACCTGACATGTAATTCCCTCAACATATGCATAGAGCAGACGTCTATTACTTCTGAAGAAAACACTGCTCTTGTTTGTTGAGTATAAAGAGGGAGAAAATAGGAGCTCTGAAAATGAGGGGAAACATGTAGAGAAAAGAAAGGCGTGTGATAGTATATATATATGAGAACGTTAGTTACACTATTACATTAATTTTTTATGTTGCTCTTTTTTTTTTTCTTACCATCCTCTCATGTTAATGTTGCAAACCAGGAATATTTCTGAAATCACAGCAGTTCAGTGTATGGATGTATTCTACCCTCTGAGTATACAAGGAGTACAACACAACTCTCTTTCCAGACAACAAATGTTGTCTATGTCTTCTTGCTGAAGTGCCTTCTTTCTGTCTTTACCAAACCAAAGATTTAAGCTACAGAAGTCTAACCACATCAAAACCATCAGAGTATGCCAGTAAACTGATAGGCCACTGGTACCAGTTCCATTTGTCTTTGTCTTTAGGCACCTCAGTGTTCTTCACATACCTACAAATGCTACCCATAACAATTGTTTAAATGTTTTTCGCTTTCAGATTTCAGACATAATGCATCAATCTTCTGAACTGGATACCAAAGCATGTTGGGTTTTTTTTAACGATATATGGGAATTACATTTTTCAGTAATCTTTCAATTTATGTACATTTCATAATGCTTTCAGCATATTGTCTGGAGTATTCAATCTGTAATACTTGGCTATTTTCTGTATTAAGGTTCACTCAACAGAATGCAAGTTTAAAAGTTTCTTCTTTACTTCTTTGACACTGAGGAACTAATGCATTGTTGTACCAGCTATTTCTTAATAAGAAAAGGCTAAGAAAAGAAAGTGTCACTTTTATGCATATTTGTGGTACAATAATATATCTTATGATTTAGAACTCTAAATTGAGCTGCAAATAGATGGAGACCTCTTCCTAAATGAAAGGGATGGCTATTGATTGAAATACCATTTCAAAATCCATTAATGGACTTTTAAAATTCCTTGGAATTAAGTTATTTAAATACAATAATAAAAATAATACTGAGAAAATTGGAACTAATGCAGCTTTGATAAAAGCTTTTTACACTATCCTGTATCTAGAGTATTTCAATGGCAGAATGGAAAATAGTCATTCAGTGCATTGTCTTTCAATGGAAACTGGAAAAAAAAAAAGAAAAAAATGAGATGTCTAAACATGCATGTTGTATTTCAAAGAGAATAAAGTTACCTAATCTCATGGAAAATACCTGAATATGTTTCAAATACATGGCCTGGAAGCCTGACTAAATATTTTTCCCCCTTAAAACCCAAAATCTCCATCAATTTTTAGTCTGGATATTTTATTTTTTTTTAAATTTCTTTCTTCAGCAGGTATTATCTTCCTGCTATTTCCTAACTTAGGAGTATTAGATTTTTGTACGTATTGTATATAATATCTATATGTACCAAGGAAATAAATCCAGCCTATAACCAATGAAACTAAATGACAAAATAGAGATGTGTCTGTCACTCTCATGTCCCCTCATCTTTTTTTGTGGTAATATTTATTTTCTTGTGCCATTGATTTCAAATTCTTTAATATCCTGCTGAAACATGAATCACTGAAATTTACAGGATGTGATGTGTTGCAAGAGGAGAAACGATTAAAAACCTGCTCTAGGGGGAGATATCCCTGCCCGTGGCAGGGGGTTTGGAACTAGATGATCTTTAAGGTCCCTTCCAACCCTGACAATTCTATGACTAATGCTGTGTATCTATTGGATACAGTAATGGGTAAAGAAAGAGCTATGGACTGTCACCATTTTAGGTAAAATGCATAAAATGTTCATTGACCTAACTGGTTTCCTACCTGCTATACATGTGCCTATTCATCTTAAATACCAAAAAGACAGACCAATGAGCTAAGCACATATTTCTCCAGTCATATAAGACATGCAGAAGCTAAGTCAGAATATGAGTTTAAAAAACAAAAGACAAAACAAGATTTAACACTTATGGTAACAGCCGGTTCCAAATTCAGGTCTTGTTTGAACAGTTCGTTCATTATCTGTCATACAGAAAAGTCTTCTATAGAAAATGGTGAGAGGACATTTAGTTATGATGTGGTACTTAATTGATAATTCAATTGAATCAACATAAATAAAATGTCATTGCTTACTAAATGATGATTTGTCATCTGTTCAATATGAAGACAACTAATGAAAAGAGATAATTGTTGGGCAAGAGATTGAATACATGTGCAATTCACTTAGTATCTCTATGTTCAAGGTACAGACATGCAGTTAGATGTAAGGAAGCAATAAGAACACTTACAGACATGCACTGTGGTCTGAAAAACAGAATGCATGGCCTAAAGAGTCTTTTTGCAGTGTCTTTTGTGGATACTACAATGATCTCAACTAAAGAAAGTGTCCTTTGAATTATCAAACCACACAGATTTGTTATTGAGATAGAAAATATGTTTATAGAAAGGTTTCAGGTGTGCTGTTCACTAATTCTTTTACTGTCTAAAAATGTATTTTTTAATGTCCTTGTTTTTTCCTGTCAATCACATAATCAGTTAGTCCCTGTTTCTTTTCTTGTGGGGCTAAGCTGGCTTCCTCATTTTTGCAGTTCATCAATACAAAACTGATTTGAAGCTGAGCTGTATAATAATAAGGCTTTCAGCAGCCAGCCTTGACACTTGCCTTATAATTAAGGCCTTGATGGTTGTGTTGATGGCAAATGAAAGAAAATGGCTTTGTTCTCAATTCCAGAGACTTGATTGCTGGTTCTCGTTCTCACCTGAATTCGACCCATTCTGCATTGTGCACATGATTGCTGGAGTGTGAGTAATTGCAGCGCTGGCAGATGACATTTTCATGAAGCACACTCTGCACTGCTCCAGAGGGAATTTACAGAATTTATAGCTGGAGAAGCTCATCAAACATGGATTTAGGAAATGCCTATGTGAAAAGTGGGAGCCCACAACCAAATATCAGAGCTTTTCTTTTGACATTTGCTTTTACATAAAGGACTACTGTCTGCAACCTGTCTTACCTTATGGCAGCAGCCTATTCCTGACTAGATTTTGTGATTAAGTACAGTTATTGAAGTTCATTAACACAATTTTTTTGGCATGTTTTCATGGAGTTTTTTGTTTGCTTGAATAGGAGTCTTGGGAAAGGAGATGGAAAATTGTTTTCTCATTTCTATTCACAGTTTTACATTTCCCTAAGCTTTCAACTATTTAAAAATTGTCATCTGTTTCATGATACTTATTGGTGAAAATGTATCCTTGTTTTTCATTTAAATCCTCTTATTTTCTCAACCTTTTTGCATTGCAGCATATTCTGTTTATTTTAAATGAAAATGAATGTATATTTTAAATAGCACAAAGGCTTCTACAATGGAAATAAATTTCAGCAATTATAAATCAGATCTTTAGAAATAAAACATTAATGACTTTTATATTGACAAGTTCACAGATTTCAATGAAGGGTGTTTTCTGTATTGCAAACAAGAATTGCATACTGAAATTTTGCATTATAGGTAACATATGCCATGACATGCATAATCTTTCCTTTCCCCTGCCTTAGTGCTTCTGCCTTTTCCTCTCCACCTGACAGTCATTGTGCCTGTCTCATATTCACCATGTTACTGTCTGAACCTCTGGTGCTTCTCTTTGCTCTCGTAACTCACTAGCACTGGGATGACTACCTATAGGTTGTTCCTGTGGTTGTATCTTTCCCAGCACCTGAACCAACAGAAATACTTACGGAATCCTGCTGACCTTTCAGTCACAACTGTTTAGGCTGTCACTGACTTTGCACATGAAGATTCATAGCTGCTGTGACTCAGACATATTTTTACACTGCTGTCTGTCTGACAAGCCAAAATATCTGCACCTAGTTTTTAATATTTCTTGAAGCTTCTCAATCATGGCAAGTAGAGAGCCTTTTCTCGCATTTGTTATTACTGAAAGTCCTGAGCATTTAAATGATTAACGGTTGCATTTTTTTTTAATTAGGCTTATTGATTAAACCCTAGGAAAAGTTGGGTGAGAAGTCCTTTGAGTTTCTGCAATAAATGTTTGATTCAGAGTAGTGCTGATTATTTAAAATACACAGAAAAAAAAATAATCTGAGGTCTAAGCTGATGATGTTAAATTGGCTATTTTTCTAGGGCCTAACTTATCCTCATTTCAGTAATAGATCTCTATATCAATACTAATAAATGGCAAGAGGAGGGGAATCAATCTAAACTGCTGACAGTTGTTTTAATTTATCCTATAGTCCTCAGGTAATTGGGTAGCACAAGGGGAGACTTTCAAAGTGTCTTATCTACATTTGTGGATGTTATGCTGCTGTCATTTGCAAAAAGTAAGATTTTTTTGGTTGACTTGAACTGGAACATGAATGAACCTGTTGTGATTACATCTTGGTTTTAGTCACACATAGTAGATCTCCTAATATAATCCCAATACCAGTCTTAAATTTTGCTCTTAAGTGTTTATTAGGGACTCACTTGACACATTTAGGCTCAGATGGTCAAAAGTTCTTAGGCAATTAATAATTTTTTGAGAATTTGGGTCTCAGAGAGTAATTTGTCTTTTGAAGCCATGAAAGTAATCACACATGAGGTCTAAGAGCTGGAGACAAAACTCTGTACATCTCTTACATCTTCATTATGTCTCTTACAGTTATTACTGGAAAGCTGAGGTGCAGATGGTTTCTTTTGCATTTGCTGATACTCCTCTTGCAGAAATGTCAGGGACCTGTCTACATTATGACAGCCTTTTGAGGTGCATTCCTGCTCTCAGTGTGTTCCTCTTGCAACAGTCACAGAATCATAGAATGGTAGATGTTGGAAGGGACCTCTGGAGATCATTGAGTCCAACCCCCCTGCTAGCAGGGGAACACCTAGGCCATGCCACACAGGAACAGATCCAGGAGGGTCTTGAAAGTCTCTAGAGAAGGAGACAACACACCCTCTCTGGACAGCCCATTCCAGGGCTCTGGAATGTGACAGTGAAGTTTTTCTTCATGTTGAGATGGAACTTCCTGTGTTCCAGTTTTTGACCATTACCTCTTGTCCTATCACTGGCCACCACTGAAAAGAGACTGGCCCCTTCTACTTGACACCCACTCTTCAGATATTTGTAAACATTAACAAGATCCCCTCTCAGTCTCCTCCAGGCTAAACATCCCCAGGTCTCTCAGCCTTTCCTCATAAGAGAGATGTTCCAGTCCCTTCATCATCCTTATGTCTCTCCATTGGACTCTCTAGTATTTCCCTGTCTTTCTTGAACTGGGGAGAGAAAACTGGACTCAATATACCAGGTGTGGTCTCACTATGGCAGAGTAAATAGGGAGGAGAACCTCCCTTAACCTGCTGGCCACACTCTTCTTTATGAACTCAAGGATACCACTGGCCTCTCATATATTGAAATTTGTGTACCAACTCAGCCCCAAGATGGGAACTTGCCATTATGTTTCTCAGTGCTTGAAACAAAATGACCCATACCTATCCAGGACTTACAGTTGAAAAAGAGCAGGTTGGCATCCTCTGTGTCCTCAGTCAGGATCTTTGACTTACAACATTATTTCCTCTGGTGGAATGAAACCTGGCTGAAAGTAGAACATTCTGAGAAAAACCTGAAGAAATTTAACTATTTTGCAGATCTTTTACAAAATAGTAAACTATGAGGAAAGGAATAAAAACAACAGCCACTGGACTAAAGCAGTGAAATGTGGCAGTGAATAGAAGCTTTTGAAAGTTGCTGAGGTGAAGAAGCTGCCTGATACCATTACCTTAATTATGGTGATGGTGTGAGACATACTGAGCATGTGATCAAACCTTACACTATAGGCTGGTCTTGGATAGTATTAGCATTTAACACAGCAGCTGTAATGTTGAGAATCACCTTAATGTTTTACCTTAAGTTAAAATATTGCAAGTCATGAAAAATGTTCAACTAAGATTCCTATGACCTTCTTGGTGCTACCTCTGGTACTGATTTGAAAGCTTCAGCTCACTTTAATAATTCTTCTCTTAACCTCTTTGTAACCTTCACCTTTTATACACTATTCTCACTAGGTTTCTCAACAAGAGTGTTAAGAAGATCTTTAATTTTCTCTAACACCCATTCATGCTTGCTTTTCTGTCATCTTTTCCTCAGACTTCTCCCAATTGTCTCAGTGATCCAACACTAAGGTATCTGGTTCTTCTCCCCCACCTCTTCCTCTCATTTGTTTCCTTACTTTGCTTTGTGTCTTTTGTTTGACAATACAAACATGTGGTCTTCCACATCTTGTTAGCACTGCTTCTTAATTTTACCTGTCTTTTCTATTCCCTTCTATTTTCTGTCTTTTCTCTTCCCTTCTACCGTTCACATCCAGGGGGAAGAAGATACCCATATTCAGACTCAACATGAGATAACATTTCGGGATGTGGCAGGGAGCAGACTGTGTGTCACTCACAACTTGGGCTATTTCATGAGACCATTAACTATTTCAATTTTATTTTTTTTCTCTCTTTTACATCTTGAACAATTTTACAGTCAAGGGAAGAGTGTATTATCTGACCCTGCTTTTTCCATGCCCACTGAAAAGGCCATTACATTCTCTGGCACCACAGAGCATGTTGAAATATCTCCTCCTGTATTACGATTTTCCAGACAGGGCAGTCAGTAATCAACAATTACTTGTTTCCACTGAAAAAACCAAAGTTCTTGGACACTGTGATGTATATAAATAACTTTTCTGTTATTCAAGGGAGCTGATGAAAGTTTCCTCCTTTCATTTATAAGTGGGAGTATTCCTGTGGTATTTTGTTACACCCTCTTTTAAATGAGCACCTCTATTTGTTGTGGCCTTATTACAAATCTTTTTGAATTTAGGTAGAGTTTAAGCTTGTCTCACTTTGCAGTATCTGTTAATTCGTAAGTTATTTATTCAGCACCTGTTCTACCTGCTAGTCAAGCATTTTTGCTTTCTCTTTTTTGATACAAATTAAGCAGCGTAGGGGTGAAGCATGCTATAGTGTATTAGATAATGGGTTCTAAACACATCTCATTTTTTAAATTATATATATTTTCTATCTTTGGGGACAAGTTGTACACCTGTCTGTGTATCTGCATCTGCAGATTATTCTTCCATAGGAGACCATGAGGTCTCCTATACCTGTATCAGACACCATGGCTTTGTCCTCCTAACGCATATGTTCACAAGCATATTTTGCTTTCCTATTTATTTGCTATTAGAGGCTTATTTGTATTGGGTTGTTTTGTATCAGTTGTCTTGTCTATCTCCAGCTAACTGTGGTGTACCCCAGCTTTGCGTTTGAAGCACTGAAGCCATAAAATGCTTTAAAACAAGAAAGTAACGGCCATGGCTACATTTTTATTACAAATGCAATTTGGGATTAATTTAGTGGTTTAATCTGTTCACAAATCATTTGCAAAGAAATCCGGTCAGCAGGACCATATTAATTTTTCTCAAGTATTTTCCAATTGTTCGTGTTTAGACAAATTTCAGCCTTGGAGGAGAGTTACCCTTTCTGTTTACACTTATACACAGTTCTTCTTAGTGTGTGAATGATCACGTCTTGTTTTACAGTTTTTTATTTGGCTGTCTTTGAACTGACAAAATAATTGAAGGGCAATGAATATCTAGTAGTAAATATTAGTTTTAATTTTGAGATCTATTTTCCTTTAAATATAATTGTAAACATAGACCATTTTGTAAACATTATTTACACTTTTTTTGTCAAGTGTCACTAAAAGATCAATCATTTGTATTTCAAAAAAATCTTTGTGATAACTGTACAAATCAACAGTAAGTTTCATTCACGGCAATACTTTATGTGATGTAAATCATTCTACCTGGGTATACATAATGGTAATTTTCACGTCCAGAGTAGTACTTTAGCATTAGCTTGTATAATGTACTATAAACATGCAGAAAAGAATATTGCTCATATATTTTCTACTAATATACCTATTTACAGTACAACTTACCACAAAACAATGCTTTCATTTCCACATTCAATTTTTTTAAATCAGTCTTGCAAACTTTCTTTAGCATTTAATTCAGTTACATATAGAATCATAGAATGATAGGGGTTGGATGGGATTCCTGGAGATCATCGAGTCCAACTCCCCTGCCAGACTAGGATCACTCATGGCAGGCCACACAGGAACATGTCTAGGCAGGTCTTGAAAGTCTCCAGAGAAGGAGACTCCACAACCTCTCTGGACAGCCTGTTCCATGCTCTGTCATCCTCACAGGAAAGAAATTTTTCTTCATGTTGAGGTGGAACTGCCTGTGTTCCAGTTTGTGACCTTACCTTTTGTCCTATTACTGGGCACCACTGAAAAGGGACTGGCCCCTTCTACTTGACACCCACCCTTCAGATATTTGTAAACATTAACAAGATCCCCTCTCACTCTTCTCTTCTCCAGGCTAAACAGCCCTAGGTATCTCAGCCTTTCCTCATAAGAGAGATGTTGCAGTCCCTTCATCATTTCCTTGTGGCTCTCTGTTGGACTCTCTCAAGTATTTCCCTGTCATAGTTGTATCTGTTGGTTCTGAGAATCTTAACATTAAGTGTTGTCATAGAAATTACTATTTTAAATAAGAATCTATTAGAATATGTCAATTTGTCTTTGTCAAGGGATATAAGAACTTGTAGCTTCAGAGTGTCAGTTGTTGAGGCGACAGGGTAGGACAATGAAAGAAGATCTTCCCATCCATGTCTCTGTTCTGATAACAGTAGAATAGATTTCAGCAGAGTGACATATGAAAAAAAATCACAGTTAAGCTTGTTTGCACAGGGCAAAATAATAGTAGGGCTTCTGTGTGCCCTTTCTTCTTTCCCATATATAAGTAGATAGGTGGATAAAAGATAAAGCTTAATAACTACCTATCTGTCTCTCTCTAACCTACATACATCTTTGCTCATTAGGCTTTTAAGACATGTGTCATTTTTTTTTAAACATGGCTCAGTACATCATAGGACCCTTTAAGTCACCATCCAAGTGAGACACAGCAAGTGGATCCAACGTGTGAATATAGTGTGTTTCCTGGACCAGGCTTTATGGCTCTCTTTTGGTTGTACTGAGAAGGCTACTTCTATGCTTAGTCATGTTTTGTTATGTTATGTTAATGTTATGTTGTATGTTATGTTATGTTAATATTATGTTATATGTCATATGTTATGTTACGTTGCATTATGTTATAGTATGCTGGTTATTGCACTTCAATTTTGTTAAAAAGATGGTCTTGCTGTTAAATAACTTCAGTCAAGCATTAAAGGAGAGAGAATAAAAATTCAACTTTTGACAACAGATGGCAAAACTGGGCCTTAGTCCACAGAGGAGACAGTAGGTGCTCGCACTTTCACCAGTAGTCATTAGGTAGTTCTGACCTTGGTGCACAGCACACTGTAGAAACAGCTCTGCCCAAAATCTGGCATTGTAAGCACATCAGTAAGACATGACACTTTGCCACATCCACTTATAATAAATTCTTCTCCAATAATTGTCAATGTAGGAGGTTAAAACTAAATCTGCTAATAACTCTTGCTGTATTTAGTTCATAGTCGGCAGTGTATTGCTATTTATTTTACGCTTCTTGTCTAGTTATTTGTATTTCTTAGAAGATCTTAAGATGATAACTTAAGATTTCTTTTCTATCCCTGGTTTGCTTCAGAAAACAGCAGGAAAGATCCAGAAAGGCAAATCAATTTGCCCTACACTTAGTTTAATCATTGGCAAGGTGCTTTGACTACCTGCCTTATTTTGTTCTGCTCTGGTTCTCTGGGTGCCACTACATTGAGGAGGTGAATCTGAACCCAAAAATATATTTGTTGACTTTTAAAATGCCTCCAAATCAACAGCTTTTATTGTAACAGCCTTTCTTCTAACATAATTTGCTTTGTAGTAATGTTTTAAGATGTAGAATAAAGCACAACATTCTATGACTCATCCAGTCTTGTTGGGGTGCCATCCTCCTATTTAAGTCAATTTTCAGATTCCATATCATCCTGGCACTGGACACATTGCTCACTTTGGAAGAGCTACAAGTAATTCTGCAAAGACGTTCCTTGTGTTTTTCATGTGTTTTCACCATCTTTCATTTCCTTTGGCAATCAGGAAAGCCCGCAGGTTTTTCACTGAGCTGTTAGTACACTGTTGCCCGCTTCCTCCAGTATGCCTCATAGTAAGAAGATAATCGTTTATCCACCATTTGAGCAATGTGTGCAGCCTTTCATAAAAATCCCTGTGGTTTTAGTTGTGTATTTTCCTCATTAGTTTTAAATACTTGTGTGGCAGTGACTGATTCTTTGAACCATTAATCCTATCTAGAGATATACTTGACATCAGAAAACATGACATCCAGTATTAACAAGGATGCTCATGGGCTGACTGCTTTCAATGCTGATATTCTTATATTTTCCAAGAGCATGAAACATCAACTTTGGATTTCTTCTTCCTCTGATGAAGGGAATTCACTCTGCTATATTTTATATTTCAGTCCACTTTTTCTTAACATTCTTTTTTTTGTTTGTTTATAAATAATACTGTTTTATAAGTCTAGGAAACATTTATCTCAGAGCATGATTTGCATTAAGACTGTCTATTGGTGGATTTACATAAGAGGTAATGTAAAGTCTCACAAATGTTTACACTTTGTGGTTTTATATGTGTTGTTGATGGAAGAAAGTAATACACCAAACATGTAATGATAGGGAAAACATATTTTCATCTTCTTTTTCACAGTTGGATTCAGAATTTCACAGTCTGATTGAAAAAAATATTTTATTTGTTATTCAGCTAATATTTAACTTATGTTTTGTCTTTATGTTTCTTGACTTTTGACAATATTTCTAAAGGTTGGGCTTACGATATTGCTTCCATTTAAAAGTATGACAGGGTTCTTTCAGCACAAGCAGGACTAGGCTCACTGTAGTTTTAGTTATACATTATTCTGAGTAATCAGGAGCATGACTTTAGTGTCTTTAAATTTACATAAACTGCTGTCTGATAAAATATGTCTATAATCACAAATATATTGTAAATATTAAATCAATTCTTTAAGTCTGATTTTTAAAACTATCCAATCATTGGGAATAGTTGACAATTATTTCATCTTTCCCTGAAAAAACATGGTAAATCAAATTAAATTGTGGCAAGAAACAACTCAAGTGACCTCTACTGTTGGAATACTCAGACTGAAGGAAGTTCACAACCTCTTAGAGGCAGACAGTGTTTAGGCGAGAGTGAGGTAGAGCTGGACGTTTCCTTGTGTTTTTTCAGTTTTTCTTCTGTACCTTCAGGGATAATAAGAACTGGGAGCTTTTTATGACTTTTGTGGGAATTGCTGGTTCTCAGCATCAGTCAGAATTTAACTGATGATAAAGAATTTTTGTGGTAATCTTCTTAGCTGCTACTAAAATACCTACTGCTCATAAGAATAAAGTTTCCATTCCAGGTATTTCTGCCATTCTCATATTGAATGCGTGTCTTAGGACATCTCAGAGGTCATGTCATTTAATTTGTCTTTCAAATATCTTTTCTTAGGTGCTAAGCAGTAAGGAGATACTCCACATTAACCTCTTACAGGTACTGCTTCTGCATGGGTAACTGAGTTTTTTGTTTGGGGTTCCTGAAACACCATTTTTATGATTAGCAGAATTCTAATGGAAAACTGTGGAGACTTTTTTTCCAGTATTCTCAGGGGCAAGCAAGTTGCCTATGGCTGCATGTTCATTTGCCAAGCTGATACTGAGGCAAGTCTCTAAATAGGTACTGCACATGTGGAGATTTGATTTGTATATGCAAAACAGTATTCCCCACAAAGATAAGAGTGCTGCTGGGTATCAGATTTTCAGATTTGAAATGGAGGGTAAGGAGCATGTGTAGTGGAAGCCAGCACCGTCAGTCCCTTAGCTTTGTCTTCATGTATTTTAACAGCTGATTCGTTTTCAGCTCTGTTAGTTCACATTGTTTCAAATAATAAAAAGTCGTAAGTAGACCTCAACACAATGTCAGTGGGAGTAAAAAGGAAAAAAAAACAACCCATTACTTTATCTTTTAAACCTATTTTAAATCCAGCAGCCAGTTAGGATATACAGAGCACATTCATTTATTTACACTACTTCCAGAAGTGAAATGTTTTCATTGCACACCCCGAGAGTGGGTTGGTGGTTGTCGGTGGTATCTGACGTTGGTTTGGGAGCGGGGCCGGGCGCGCCGTGCCCGGGGCTGCCGGCGGCCGTGAGGGTCGCTGGCCGTGGTGCTGAAACCCGGCCGCGCCGCCGCTAGCTGCGTTCCTCAGCGCGACCCCAGCTTCTGCAGGATAAAGACCAGTATACCGCCTAAACACAAACAGGAAAATAGACCTTGCGAAGCATTTCACAGTTCTGTTGGTACCTTTATTGTGTAAATTATTATTTCTTTCCTGCAGATGAGTTTATAGTTGAAGTTGCACAGTGTGTTTCAGCTACTTTCTCCTTGACAATACATCTATCCTTACATAGGAAAAGTTTTTTTTCCCAGATCAAAGAGAAAAGGCATGTTAAGGTCACCGTGAAGATGCATGCATATAAGATATTTCTTTTTAAGCATTAAATTATTGGAATTGATGGTTTATCTCTATTTCCTAAGGTTAATTTACTTTCTCAGAATACAATCTTAGAATAAAAAAACCCAAAGAAATTGAACTAGAAATCTAGAATTTTGTACTCTTTTGAAGAGTTTATGCATAATTGTGGTTTTGCCAGTTGTACTGTCTAGTGAGAAATTGATATTGAATACTAATCCTTAAAGTATAAAAGAATTTTATGAAATTATGATTCTTTTGTTAAAAGGCTCTGTTCCTGTGTACAATTTCTGAAATTTTCACTTAGATTCACACAGGTTTTTGAAGATTAATGGATGTTCTCTTCGTTTTTGTAAAATTGTAAAAATGTAGCGATAGAATACTGCTTACTGTATTTACATGCAAGCAGTTTGTTTAATAGAAAATAGTTTTTAATCTTATTTTTGTTCCCATTTTCTAATAATGTAGAATATCTTCTTGCTGGAAAAGTAGCATGTAAGAAATTGAGTACAGTGTCTTTTAGAGGATTTATGGTAATGCTGCTGAATTTAGTTGAGCATAAACACCATGGTGAGCCCCTCAGGGTCTCTTCATTTTCCTGACACACTCCACTGCTGCCCCATTAACACTTCGTCTGTTATTGCCATCTACTCAGTTTAATGAGTATCTTTGAATTTGAAGTTCTACACAAGAAACAATAGCTGAAATAACTGATGCATCTACTGCAGCTTTCAGCAGAGTGTCTTATTCCCTCTGTAATTTTTTTTTTTAAATAAAAAGCACATTTTTGTTCTTCAGCAGTGTAGTTATAAAATGACATTTTCTTTAATTACGGCAGACACTAATCACAAGCACTGAGTAATGACTACAGGTATGGTGCTGTATCTGTCTGAAGGTAAACATATGCTGAATAGTTGCTAGAGGAGGATTTTCCTTACTTTAAAATTCATCCTATTAATACTGACTCATTAATGTGAAGAAGGAATAGTACTGCTGGAGACTTCATGCTATCAAAGCAGAATATTATATTTCTTCTAAGAAATCAGAAGACTGTAGGACTCTAGGTGCTGTTTTCTGATACCTGTGTGAATCCAGCTAGCTGCTGTAAAGGGTCAGTATGTGGCTTATTAGATTGGATCCTAAAACCGAATTTATTACACTCCTCTGAATGCATGCATAAAGCATCTTAAATTATTAAACAATAAGCTGTGTTATCAGACAAGGACTCAAGCTGAATTAAAACCGAATTAAAAAGTAATGCTGCTCTGGGAAGCATTATAGGACTCAAGAACAATTCTGATTTTGCGTTGTTTGTTAACTGATCAGCCAAAGCAAAAGATTGCTCTAAATCATGTTAGATATTTAACAGACATGGAATGTCTTTGGAGGGCCAAATGAGAAGTCTGAATAACTGAATAAATTTCTATTCTAGAAAACCAAAGAAATCAGTTGTATATTGAAACAAGTTTTTCGTTAAATGCATTTATTGAAAGACTATTTTTAAAAGCTAAAATAGCATGTGAGTGATCTCTGTTCCTGGTAAGCCTGCTATCTGTTTGTGAAGTTGGGTTTTATATTTTTTTTCTTTTAGAAAATGAATCTGGAAGAAAATCGGTGAATCCAATCCAGTGGACCTACAAGCACTCTGACAGGCTCAGAGAGCAGAGTCTGGACCAAAGAGCAATTACCCACCAAACAATTTCAGGTACAATTGACCTAAATATAGCACTCACTCGAGATTATTGACAAGAGTTCATTTCCTGTATTGCTTTTCTCATTTGCTACTCCTGGTAACCACTGTGATCTTATCTGCCTGGTGCTGCATGACTTCTGGGATGTAGCTAAGAATTCTGTTGTGCATTATCTTTCAACAGACAATTCATGCTAAAAGAGTCATTTGCAGCTAAATTAGATGATGCATGTATTATTTTTGCTGCTGAAGTTACAGAGGACTGAGTTCCTGAGTCCTTTTGGACCTGGTCGCACTGGAATTCTTTCTACTGTGCAATCAGAAAGGTAGCACTGGTTAATTGTAAATAAATAGGAAATTTTATTTCATTAAACTGTAATAGGAGAGTCAGCTGTGCAGGATGGATAGGTCGGAACATTTGCTGTTTGTGTCTGTTTATATATTTATCCATAAAGTATGGCTTCCCCTAGTGTCATCCTACCTCCAGGCAATCACTGTCATTATCATATGCTGGCAGGAAAACCAAATGAACATGTAAACTGAGTGTGTAAATGTGCAAAATGTGGATGAACTGAATTCAGAGTTTGATAATGATAAAACCCATTTCAGTTTTGAAGAACACATTTTTCTTAATTATTACTCACAAACTTCTGAAAAATGCTGGATATGTTTGCATTCCATGGATGTGGAATGTAGAGAAAATAGATGGTGTTCTCTTGGCATTCATCACAGAGATTTTTTTTCATCATATTTCTTTTACTGAATTCTTACTTAGAAAACTTCAGCATTGCCCAGAAATTCAAAAGGCTAGTATCAGATTCTATGGTGAGTAGCTGTTAGGGAGACATTTTTTACAGACCTTTATTTACTAATATAAGAGGACATATAATTCTCTATTACTTTTCTGCATATACCCCCTGTTTTCTTAGAAGAACATCAGAATTCTTATTTTATTAAGAGAATAAACTCCACTAGGTCCATAGGTCCCACACCTCAAAGGAAACTCAGGAAAAATTTCAGTTGAAAGCTGAAAAATTTATAAGATAGAGACACATGTACAATATATTGGTCTACTGTCTTGGTTCCTTTGATGATGACGGACAGCATTTATAAATTTAGTTACTGAAATAAGATAAAGCAGGAATCAGTTAATTACATTACATAGTAATTAAGTTATTGTAGGGAAAATTTAGAGTAAATATAGGATAAAACTCACCTCTGATGTTTGGGTTTTTTTGCCAATCTACTGTATTGAGTTGATGAGATACGGTATATCACAGTGGAAAGCAATAGTAATGCAAGTATAATAAGAAGAAAGCAGTAAAATAATCTGTGAAGTTGGGATGAGAATATACAAGACATGACTAAATGGATTCTCAGCTGGATAGACTGAGGTCATAGAACTTCTTGCACTGTGGTTTAGGATCCTGGGAAATCTGTGCAGTCCTTTCTGGTGGGTGGCTAAATAAAATAATTTTCTATTTTGAGAAGGAGAGGAACATACATGACAAAATTAGATGCATTCATTAGAAGATCTTTGTGTTGTAGACTCTTCCACAGAACAAGACAACCAAGGAACTATGGGCCTAGTGGGGAAAAAAATTAAAATCAATCCTGCCCCAACATAAAGAGAGGGAGGTAGTTCATAAGAAGTTACCAACAGCCCCACAGTCTTAATTGAAATTTTTACCTTCTTTATGTTTCATATTTTACAATTATCATCTTAATTTTACAATCAGAATTTTACAATTCTCATAGTCTTACCGACTCTTGCAGCACTGCAAGTGCATAGCGTTGCAAACTAAACCCTGCTGGTGTGATTTTTGCTATTTTCTTTTTGCCATCATAATATGTATCTAAAACTTAATTTTATATCTGCAGAGAAATATCAGGTACACACATTTTGTTATCTATTATCTTTACATTCCAGATACTTGACATGACTGACATATAAACAGTTGTACATACTATAGATGAGTGAAACATTTTGAAACTTAGGAAGTAACCCCTGAGAACCTCATGTAAGCTCCCTTCTCTATGTGAATGATCTCTGTGAGGACTGCTCACTTCAGCTGATTACAGATTGACTCATTCTGCTCCTTATATTATGCTTCATCTTATAACATATTATGGACCCAGTGAAAGGTACAGCATCTCAAACATCTTTTGATAGAGTTATTTGACATCCTCAGGGGATGGTCTGGATGCAGACCCATAGAGGACAATTATCATAGAGTAGGGCTTTTAGGGCACTTTATCCCTACTGCTTTATTCAGTTTGCACTGCCAGGATGGTGAAAAGACATAGTAAAGCAACCTTAATTAGGCAGTGTAGGAATCTCTGGTATGCAAGGTTCTTCTTAGCCAGCTTTGTATTCTGCCTGCTTGTTCTACAGTGCCTCAGGGAATGAGAAAAGTCTGGTCCATTAATTAGAGAATTAGCTTAGAGTTGGGAAAGATGAGTTTGGGTTTTGTCTATGCCACAAAATTCCTGCAAAAAACTTAGCTAAGTATTGGGAAAAATTCAGCAAGACCAAGGTTGTGCAGCAAGACCAGGATTGTGACTGTATTTTTTTCTGGTTTTGAAGCAGAATCAGGTACCTTTCCATGTTTTCAGTATCTTGCTTACCCAGCTTAAATAATTGAGTAGTCAGGAATCTCAGCTTCCTTCATTAGCTGAAATGAATTCTCTATACTTCTCTGTCACATTGTTCTTATGTAAGGATATTGATGGCATGGCAGGGATGCAGAAACCAAAATATTGCCTTATGTTAGTTCAGAGTATTGCAAACATACTGTAATGAGGACAAGTTCATGTTAACGTTTGCTGGTGTATGTATTCCTAATATGACCTTCTAAAAAAGCAAAGTTCATCAATCAAAATGTCACATGTTGCTATATTTACAGTTTATAAATTACAAATGTAAGTTTATGTAGTAGAAATCATCATATAAAATTGTGCTGCTTTCCTTTTGTCTCTCCCCAGACTTAAGAGGTTTCAAAAATGAAGCAGTAGTCTCTTTAAATTGCAGTTTCTAGGCAGCATCTCTGTTCCTGTGAGCAGGCATGGTTTTTTATATGGCATGGGCCAGCCAACTGTGATTGATCACAGGCTGCTGCTGATGTTAACACTCCAAGCAGAACAGTTATGTTAAAGCAAAAGATGCCAGGGCAGGGTCATGTCACCAACAAGAATTAGAAAGAAAAAAGGATTCCTGTGTTTCATTGGTTATATAGCTCAGCATGACAGAACACCTAATCCCTAAGTCATCTTGAAAATGTTTGGGATATAAAATCAAATTAAACCCACTACCAAAGGGAATGGTCTCTCTTCACTGCACTAGCATCTACATGCATAAATCCCAATCCCATATCAAGTGGAATACACATCATAAATAAAAATTATTTTTAAGTGTAATCTGATGCTGATAGAGATGATAATTTTTGTAGTAGTAACACTTAGGAAGTGATGGAGTAATTGGATTAGAAGAGGTAAAAAATATTTTTGCTAGATCATTGCAGCTTCTTAAGACTGAATCCCTCCTTTTCTACTACTATAGAATTTTATGAAGAAGAGCTGTCATGTAGCTTTATTTTGACCAATTTCCAGTTTTTAGCTTTGTTGTGTGATCTTAACCAATGCTTTTGTCTTTATGAAAATTGGGTTGTAAATTTTTGTAGTAAAAAAAAAAATATCTTAACACATATGCACATTTTGCTTTTTTCCACTTCAGATGAATGACTAAGTATTGCTTAGCTGCTATATCTAACTGAAGTCTTTCTTCTGAAGCCAAGGAAGACACAGAAGACTAATTTGAAAAGCCAAGTGGAGTTAAGAGAAAGACTTAATTGATCAAACAGGGTTTGGATCAGGGTTGAGTTAGGTCAGAACTATGCTTTTTATACAGTAGAAATAAAGCTTTTATTAACAAGCCTACGTATAAAAAAAAGATATTTATACACTGAGACAAAAGAAGAACAAATACATTTCTACAGCAACACATTCATCTTCAGTGCACTGAAGAATGCAAAGGATAGGAATATGCTTGATAAAAACTATAAAGAATCTTATCCAATAAGTAGCTAAAGTAAACAGAAGGTACACGGTTTTTAGTCAATCAAAGTTATGAGATACTGTTTTTTTCAAATTTTTAAAAGCATGGTGGGAGGACAAAGCACATTCAGATTCTTATATACTTAGCAGTCCTTTCTGTATATGAATACAAATACAGTTTATGACTTTGTAGTATGTCCTTATTAGTGTTATTGAAAACAAAATGTAAGGAAGGAACGGTAGTCTAAAAGTTTCCCTCTTCTTCCAAGCACATTTTTGGGAAGGTGGGGGTATGCACTGCCATTTCATGGTCACCTTGCACATTTCAAGAGGGAGCTGCTGCACTGTGATTTGGGACAGAGCATTGCTGCTCAGTAGCTTTGAATAGTATCGTCCCCAGATGACCTTGTGGATGGATTTCTATTTCAAAATCATACAGAAGTTAAATATTGCTGAAAATAACTTTCACTCTTGTACTTCTTTTCATGGCTTTCAGGGTGAAATCTGTCCTAATGTAGGTATCTTTTATATCTAAATTGTCTTTGGCTAGGCTGCCTTTATAGTCAATGGAGAGAAATAGACACTTTTAGGGCATGATTCATCTCTTTGGAAGGTAGACATCTAAATAGGTCATATGAATCAGACTGTAGAATACCATATTCCATACTAGTGAGAATAAAGGAAACCTAGGGATCAGCTTAGATGCTGATGCCTATATTGAAAATATCTAAAGTGAAATGAACTCTATGTCTATAGACAGTAAGTCAGAGCTCAAAGTCAGAGGAAAGCATTCTACTCTTCAAGAAGCATGCTTTCCTTCAGAGCTTCTGGTTTCACTGTACTAGAGTTCATGGTCATAGTCATAGTCATAGTCATGAGGTAATAAATAAATTTAAAATA
Source organism: Actenoides lindsayi (assembly GCA_025331215.1). Taxonomy (NCBI): domain Eukaryota; kingdom Metazoa; phylum Chordata; class Aves; order Coraciiformes; family Alcedinidae; genus Actenoides; species Actenoides lindsayi. The sequence continues at coordinate 68,090 of WTSP01012409.1, read as the reverse complement.
ATTCACTCCCACCTTCTTCTACTTAATATTTTAAGATGTGAAAACTAAGTAGACTTTATTGTGTGAATAAGTAATTTGTATACATCTGTCATCAGTTTTTCCACTAATTCCACAGTGACATCATTTTTTTACTAGTCTCTGCTCATAATTTGTATGTACAGGATCTCATAATTGTTTTGATTGGTCCTTGAGAACTATTTCAGAACCAGATATTGTTTTATCAATCCAAAATCTCTGCATGTAGACAGAGAAGTGAAGATGTGCAATTAATTTAGGCTAGTAGACTAATTTAAATTGTTTCCCCATCATAATAATTACTGTTAGTGCCAGAGTTTCACTAAACTCCCCAGCAGATGAGGTGATTAGTGCAATATACCTGAAAATCCCCATGGTGAATATTTTGAAGTGCTAACAAATGAGTTTTGCAGACAGGATGTCTGCTTTAGTTTTGTTGTGTTTGCTTTAAGTGTCAACCATAAGCAATAAAATGGAACACACAGGAATGAATAATATTATTTATTATATATTGAAAATACAAAATCAACAAGTAAAGACCCATCTAAAACATGTGAACACCAATGCTGCTTTTTCATATGCTGTTATTCTCCCATTGTTTGTAAAACTGCAGATCTCAGCAAACCTGCAAGACTTTTGTCAGATGCACACCCAGGAGTAGCACAAGGATGACAGCCTGGAGTAAGCAGATTGCTAGTGAGGCTAGCAGGTGCCAAAACATGCTGTTTCATGACCCAGTGTAAAGATGCCAAAAATAATCTCAAATGTACTTCAGTAAATAAATGCAAAACCCCCTCCAGCTTCAGAAATACAGCCTGTAGAACTGTCTGAGATTAAGCAAGAAACTTAAAGTTAGAAGACCAGTGTTCTAATTTATGCTCTGAAACAGATTAGCTGTGTTCAGGTAGTGATGATTTTTGGCCAGAATCTGTATTTTGCCACATAAATAGATGATATGTTTTTGAAAAGTAGCTGGGAGAAGAACTATGATGGATTCCAGAGATGAAAACATGAAATTAAGTTGAATCACATGAAAACGTTGACTAAATACCTCTACCTCATTTCCCCTCTCTTTCAGAATTGCAGTGTTTAGCTGTCTTCATTTCTAGTAGTTTCAAATGTGTACACAGAAATAAAAATTGTTTTGTAAGTACAAGTGCCATAAAATAAGTTTATCTTACTATTGAAGGTAAAAGTAGATTCATAGCTATAGAAGATGCTTGTTTGATCAACCTAAAAACAATTAAACAATTTATATAAAGATCCAAATGGCCGTTGAGTAATTGCATTTAACTTTAAAGACAGCAGTACCAGAATTATGCTAAGTGAACTTGAACTTCCAAAATGCACTGTGAAGTTGTCAGAACCATTGAAATAGTCAGTACTGTGTGTTTGGTATGTAAAATAACATTAATGCAATAAAATTTATGGCTGAACTTGAAATACAGAGGCAGGGTGAAAAGGAGTTTAAAAAGCATGTGTGAAACTTTATTTGCATTTTAAATATTGTATTTAAATTTGAAATCCTTCTGCCACTGTAGCCCTTTGTAAATCTGCTGCTGAAGGTATATTGTGTAAGATGCCTAAAAGTTACTAAGATATAAGGGATGGTAATTATGACAGAGGAATGATGATTGCTATATTCTGTAGACACCCAAAGAAATGCCCATGTAATAAAATTTTCAGAGCGAAAAAGTATTTCCATGGTAACTGTCCTGGTTACTGTCAGTGACAGTAACAAACACTTTATCTTAAAATTTGGTTATGAATGCAAAGCCAAAGAATACAAGTTTGAGAGGTAAATGATGTGGGAGAGACAGGGACTTAATCTTCCAAAGTTTATGAACATGTGTAACCAGTGCATGTTCTGAAGTACCCATTGATCTGTCTCTGTGCAAAATGGCAATCTTCTTTATATAAGAGATTAGAAAACCAAAATCTTGTATGTAATCTGTCTATTCATCAGCAAGGCACATAATTACTTTGAGCCATAGTAAGCCAGGCAGTGCACACTGAAATAAAAAAAAATATAGCAAGCATCTTTTCAAACTGAGATTTTACCTTAAATATGTAGTCATGTATTACAAATATGATGGGTCGCATGTCTGAGTGCAAAGGAAAGCAAGGAACTCATAGAACAAGTTATGATCTCTGATTTCATCTGCTGAAATAAGAGACATAGTTCTTAAATGACAGAATATTTTAAATAGAAGACATGTAATTAATCAGATATACAGATATCTACCATATGTATACAAGGAGCCTATGGTTTTCATGAGCAAAAACTCTCATCAATGAAAAAGAGGAGGTGAAGGTTTGTTTAGGCTTTGTTGTGCATGTATTTGAACAAGGATGATAAAAATACGTATGTTTTGGCTCCACATTTCTTCGGGTCCTACTGGCTATTTGTCTCAGCGTCTTTTTCTTAGTAGCCTGTGTAAGAAAACCTAAAAGTGATGGCTTGGTTTCAATATTTTATGTGATATTTTCTTCAAGGTTAAGGTGCCAAAATACAGGTGTCTACATCCAGGTATCTTGCTCCCTTCTTAGTCAATGGAGTTTGGACAGTATGTGACTGGTCTGCTGAATCTCTTTCTAAGCTGCACTGACTTTACTCACTAGATACCCAGTGACTGCATTGGAGGTTGTGACAGTGCTAGAATGTACGTGACCAAATTTCATCTTCAGCTTTCTTTTTTATCACCCTTTTGTTATCCCTGAATTGTCTGGAATGGTGTAAGCTGTACATATGGCAAAGAAATACAACCAATCTATCCTGTCCTATGCAGTTTAAAAATATTTTATTAATGATTTCACTTGTTAAGAGAGGATTTCTTCTGGATTCTATAGAACACTGAGCTTCAAAAATATTTGAATTGAAGTTCTGATTTTAGAAGGTGTTAGGTAAAGGTGGACATCTAAGGGTATGCACAGAAGTTGCCATGGAAATGATGTGTCCAACCTGTTTGAAAATCGAAATAGGTTAAGTAAATAATCCATTGAAGTATTTCATGAAATCTGTTGAATGTGAGCTTGCATTCCTGGGAGTTTTGTTCTTCATCTCTGACTATTAATAAATATCCAAATATTTAAATCCATTTTACTAAGTTCAAATAACCTGTGCTTTTTTAAAGAGTAGTTGATGATGAGTTACAAAAAGCAAATGGTTCATTCTTAAGAGAAAACCCTTCAGGGTCAGATAGAGTCTACATGATTTCCTTAAATTGTTTTATATATATTAAGTAACTGATTCTTTTCGGAGAATATTACCACATAAAAATTAAGCTCAATGTAAAACAAGAATGTTGTATAATAAGGGATTGAATGACCACCAGAAAGGGTCTGCATTTACTTGCAAGCAACATGAGCAACAAAATACTGTCTTGTTTAATGGGACAGTGTTGGGGTTTTTTCATGCTTTTATTTAGTCTTACTAAGCTGTGTGTGTTTAAATTGTGAGCCTAGTAACAAACACAGTAATGAAGACCCAGTGAAGTAGTCCTTGGTGAGAAGCCTTGGAGAATTTGTTGAAAGGGACAAATGTTTTGCTTAGGATGGTTTCCCGTGTCCTGTACAGACCCTATCAGGGGAACTCTCTTACTCTGTGATGATCGGTATTCACTGAAGTGGACCCCTCTTCACCTCTTTTTATATCTTTATTACCAGTCTGACTTTCCAGGGTCCTGAGAAACACATTGAAGTTAATGGAAACTGAATATACTCTTGTGAGAATCAGTCATAAATTTCTTGTTGAACTATAGTTTAATCGATTCAAGTGACAATGGCAGGCAGCAAGAACTGCTGTGCTGGAGCATATTACATAGTGGACAGTCTCTATACTTTAACCTGCCTCTTTTAAAGTTTATGATACTAAAGGTAAATTTTGTCTAAAATGTAGATCCAAACTTTTTGTAGAAAATAGGAATAACTGGTAATTAAATAGTCATTCCAATATTCCAGTTGTTATAACTCATTCCAGTATTGCATTTCCAATAGTCAAAAGTAAACTCTGCTTTGAACTAGATGAATAAAATACAGATGGTTAATATATGTCTTTTAATCAGATCTCAGCAAGAGCTTCAGTTATTTCATGTTATGTATTGAAAAAATCTACATTCAACAGTCCAAACACTCAAAAGCTAATACATGCCAGACTTAACTTTGTTAGGGGAAGTTAATTTAATCTCCTCCATGCATATGCATTATGATGACTTGTAATTACATGATCACGTATTATTTTTTCTAACAGGACCTTTTCCTCATTCAGTTCATAGAATATATGATAGTCACTTAATGAACAGCTATTCAATATTTTGTTTTCTTGACATTGTGGTGTGTGTGGCCTCGTACCTTGTTTACTACAGAGTACTTAAGCCCTGCTCTGAAGACAACATTATTAATTACTATTAATTTCCTCTTTGGATTTTCCTAGTAATCATCACTATAGCATCTAAGTGATGATCAAACATTAAATTAGCTTTACTGCAGGCCTCTGAGATCAAATGACAGTGTGATTTCTGTTTTATGGCTGGGAAACTGTGCTCCAGAGAAACTTGTGTTCAAAAGGTGCCACTACAAGACAAGCCTGAAGCACTTAGGTCCAAAAGCCTTGTCTCCTTTCTGTTACGTAGAACTTTTCCAAGACACGTCTTCCTGTTTTCCAGCTGTGTCTCTGAGCATTCATCATTTCTGCAAATTCAAATGCTTCATCTCAGTGTGTTACATAGAAAATGAAGAATATACTTTTAGTGACCACCTCTAAAAAAACCTGGTTAGAATTACTAAAATGGGAACTTTATGACAAGAAAAGATAGAATCCTACTTTTAGGCTGACATCCAATTACCTTAACCATCCTTTCTTATCTTGCAGTACTGCTCCATTTTTTAGTGCGTTTATTCAAAATTCTTCACCAAATGAACCTTCCTCAGTACACAGTTCTGATTCATCCTTACAGCAAGGCCATGTTGTGCACTGTATGAGGCAGGTGTATTCTGGGAAAAATGGTATGAGTCATGTCATTAGTCTCCATCATGATACCCATTCACAAGTCTGGGAAAAATTAGGTTATATAGGCAACGTGGCACTTCTGACACCTTTGTCGTTGATTTGGTCACAGTAAAAAAGTTCTTTCAAAAATGTGTCTGTGTGAGAGAGAGAGCGAGACAGAGAGAGACAGAGACACTGAGGGAAAGATAGAGAGTACCCACTTATTTTAAAAATGTAAACTCATAAGAATATCTTAACCCCCATCTGAAGGTCTCAATCTTGGAACTTCAAAATCCCCCACACCATGTTATACCATTCTTCTGTTAAAGGCGATGCATGGAATAAAATTCTGTTAAAACTTCTGCTGAAGGAATAAGATACAAGATATTTTTCCATTACCATCAGACTCCACAGATATTTACTGATGGCACAGAAATTGTGAGAAATTGAAATTTGTTTCCCAGAAGTCCCAGAAGGTTTTTTTAGTCATTATTGATTCTCTGCTCAATTCTCAATGACCTTTTCTACCCCATTTCTCTCTGTCTCTTATAACTCTTGAGTATAACCCAATCTTATATCCTTAGCAGAACAGTTCTAGTTCTTACTGTCTCACTGGCTTCTTGTCCTGTGTTGTTCTTTTTTTAACCGGGAGCATAGGCCAAGTACTTGTTCTTTACCTCTTTGTCTTCAGTGCCTTCCTACAGTCAGTGTCTATATGTCTTCATCCCTCTTTCCTCTGGCGTTCAATTTCCAGGGTTTTGTCCTTTTCATTCCCACAGGCTTTTCCATCCAGAACTCCATCATCAAGCTCAGTTTCTGTGCCTCTAACTATCCATTGCTTGTCTTTTTGCACGCCTGTTTCAAATACTGCTGTTAAATGTTGGCTCTTCCTCTGTTTTACCTCTCTGCCACCTCATTTTCCTTTGGACAGTAGGAAACTGATCAGAACTCTCTTCATGTAACTGTCATTGTAAATTTGAGAGTGGAGCCTCTGTTCACTGAAGGACAATGTTGCATGTGTTTCATTTTCTTTGCTCAAAATTTGGACTGAAATCTAAATATAGGAAACAGAAGTGATGCACCCGTGACTCGTACTCAAGACCTGATCCTATTCTGGGAAAACTTTTCTAGTCCTGTTTAGATACTTACCATGTCTGCTCCTAACTTAGGCATTTCTGCTATTTCTTTGCATTGCTTATCACACTTTTTATCTGATCATCAGTCTTGAATCCAGACAGATCCTGCTAAATGACACTAGACCTTTGGGATCTTGCATGGATGTAACCCCAAAATTCAGTGCTGAAATGAGACTTACTGGTTATTTGAGTTACAGAATGGACTTCTCAACACATCCCAGTAACAGCTGGGCAGGTTGATCTCTTCATCACTCAACAGACTGTTACTGTAATGTCATGTAATATTGTAATGTAGTGTAATAACTTGGAAAGAACCAATGCAGAAAAATGCGGCAATCCCAGTCTATGGAAATTGTACAGTGCCAGATAATGTTTACTTATTGCACACTCAGGTAAGATTTTAATCCAGAAGGGATCACTGGTTTGTCTAGTATTATATCTTGCTTAATACATGCTGGATAATTTTATCTGTATACTCTTGTAGTGTTCTGTAGCTGAAAATGTTCTAACCATTGTTTGGTCTTGAATTTAGAATACCAGAAGATGATGGATTTAATTCTGTCCTCCATAAGTTGTAAAGCCCTGCGTCACTTCTGATACACTTCTAGAAATTATAGCCATCTCCAAGAGGGACTAAGCTAACACCTAACGTCATTTTCCATGTGAAAGGAAACTAGGTAGCACTGGGAAATATTCACTTTGCATTGATTAATTATTGTATTTAAGTTCCGTGCTTGGAAAACGCACAATTTCTTGGAAGCCTCACAATACTGCTCTCTTCTTCCACTGCTTCTGGCTCTTTCACTCCATTGCACTTTGCTTTGTCATCTTGGTGCCTCATTCTTTTCCTGGCAAGGAACTTGGAAGAGCACATGATCAATAAAAGTTTTGGGAAAAATATGCCAGGACAGCCTAAGCTTTATTATGAAGTCTCTGGGGAATATTTTAAATGAGGGCAAGGATATTGGATTTGGAGAAAGTTAACAATGATGGTTAGATTTATTAGAATAAATATAGGATATTTGTGCTCAATTCCCTGTCTTGCTTGCATCTTGTGGCTGCTCTTGGCTGCACTTGTCTTTCTGTGAAACAGTTCCTTATCAATAAAATGAGAACAACACTATCTGACAGATATTAAAATATGTACTTCACAGATACCATAGAAAGAAGAAAAGCATTGATTATACTCAAGTACAAGTATTGTGGCTTATATGAGTATTATCATTGATGGTATGTCTCACACGACTGCTATAACTGATGGATTGGGAAGTTTTAAACCTAGTGCAACTACAAACCTTCCTCTGTTTGCACACTTCTGACATGTTTTATTATCTATCCCTGCCCCCGGGAAGTGATACTTATGCTTTCATGGTTTGTATTACTTTTGAGCTTCTAACAGCTATTTGCTACTGCTCATATTTCACCACTGCTCCTGCTCTTCCAAAATTACCTCTTATCTTGCCCTTTTAATTTAAATCTGGTTTCGTGCAGCCCATTACTCTGTGCACAGCAGCTTCCTTCTCTTTTGACCTATACGCCACAAGTCAGTGTAGAAGAACTTTTGGGCTGAATGAATGTGGTGAGGTGTTGAGAGCTCATATACCAGTGAGAAGATGACAGGAAGTAACAGTTAAATGTAGTACAAATGTATAACTACTTGATGGACAGGAAGGTATATGCATCTGTTTTCACATCAGGAGTCTCTGAGTTGTGTGAAGTAGTTCTTTGATCTGAATGACATATTCTTAACTCGGAAGGAATTATTTGTGAAGTTAAGAGCAGCCTAGTTGTAAGAGAGGAACTACGCTGTGCACTGACTGTGCCTGTATCCAATATGTTTACATTGCCCTGTTTGTCTTCATTGTTGGGGTGGCCCAGGGTGGATGTGACCTCCATTGATACTACTGTGTCCTCACTGCTTCATCATTCAGGTGTGTGTATTTAGGGACATATTCCATGGTTGTCAATGCTGAGATGTTCTAAGGTTATTTCCAAGTTAGTTCTATTATGGGAAGACCTATATGTCTTCTGGGGATGAAGTGTTCAAATAGCAGAATTCAACCACTGTGAAAGTGAATCGAGTCTTTTTTTCTTGATGCAAAACCTGCGTAAAAGCATAGCCAGATTCTAGCTTGCACAAAGGATAATTGTGTAAGCTGATGTGCTGTCAAAGTTCACAGATTTTTCTATGAAGGATTAATACTAAAAGTGTGTAAAGCCCAAGATCAATTACAGTCTCAACAACAACCACCACCTCACTCAGCTTTGAGCACATTGTGCAGTTCCCAGTTCACACTGGTCTTAAATATTGACTAACATGGCATTACAAGCAGCCCAGAGCATTTTGTAGAGGTAGTTCAGAAAAAATTTGTAGAGCTAAAGACCTATCCATGCTGCGTCATGGTGGACAACAAAGAAAACCAGCATCGATCCCTTCCTTCTTCAGGAGGTGTGAATTTTGTAGATCTCAGCTGGTATTAGCTAGTGGTCAAGAAAATGGTCCTCAGAAAAATAACATCCTAGACTGAATGGTTTTCTCTAAACAAAGTGGACACAGACATGCAAAATCTGTCTACTTCATATACAGTTTAGGAAAATGAGACGTAGTCTCATGATGGCTATATTTCTTGCTAAAGATGGCTTAAAATGTAGGTGTGAACCAGGAATTATGATCAGCATGGAAATGTAACGAATTTTCATGGAGCTAGCAAATGCTGTCCTACCACTAGGTTTATTCAAACCTGTGTATTAAGTGCAGAGGCAAAAAAGGACCTTCTGTAGCTGCTGAATTTCACACATAGCGCAATGGTGACATTATTGCTCTGTACAATTACCTGAAGGGAAGTTGTAGCAAGGTGGGAGTTGGTCTGTTCTCCCTAATGATAAGCGATAGAACAAGAGCAAATGGCCTGAAGTTGAACCAGGGGAGGTTCAGGCTGAATATTAGGAAGAATTTCTTTACTGAAAGGGTTGTCAGGCATTGGAATGGCCTGGCCAGGGAGGTGGTGGAGTCACCATCCCTGGAAATGTTTAAGAGGTGGTTAGATGTTGTGCTTAGGGACATGGATTAGTGGTTTTTGATAGGGCTAGGAGTAAGGTTGGACTTGATGATCTTGAAGGTCTCTTCCAGCCAAAACTATTCTATGATTATCTGATTCCTTGACATAGAGCCTAATTACTAAAGACTTTTTTTACAGTCAAATAGAAATATTCCTTTACAGAATCTTTTTTTTTTTTTTTTTTCCCTCAGAAACATGTTCTAGCTCATATTTTTAAAATTTTAATTTAAAAAACTATCTGAATTTTCTGCTCATTTGGTCTGACCCTGGAAAGTGATGTTTTCAAATTAAGAACAATGGGCCTCATTCTACAACCTTATTTATGTAGAGTAATCCCACAGTGACTACTCTATTTATCAGCACCAAGGATATCTAACATCAGATAGCTCTTTCCTTTCATTTCCTGAAAACTTAAGACAGAAATCTATTTCCAGTTCTCAGTGAATCTTTAGTATGCTTGGGACTTTGTCCATCGTAACTGAGTTTACACTCCCTAGTGATGTGTAACATTCTTATCTATTTTGTTTCTGTTTGAGTGATGCATAATGAGTACTTCAGCACAAACCAAGCTAGAACTGGGGAAAGCAAAATGAAATGCACGTCGATACAAATGGGGTATTATCTTCAGTCAGAAGGTCTGTGTTCTACTGGAAGTATTTCCCTTAACAGGCTGTCCAGGGAAGTGATTGAGTCACCATTCCTGAAGGTACTTAGGGACATGGTTTAGTGATGGATTTGGCAGTGTTAGATTTATGGTTGGTCTCAATAGTCTTAAAGGTCTTTTCCAACCAAAATATTCTATGATATGATTTTATGATTCTGTCTACTTAGGTAAACCTTTACAAAGCAAATATTTATTTTTTTTTTGGCCATGATTTGGTGACAAGGATTTCCTTGCACAACTGGAGTCATGCACTGATTCTTGAGTTTTTAAATCTGGAAGATGTTAACATCAGAAAATCAGCCTTTTTTTACTTAGTTGTAAGATAAACTGATATATAAGCACTCCTGGAAATACCACTTACTGCACTTTTGGATGTAAAAGTACCTTTGAAAATCTGTTCCTAAGGGCACAAGTTGTACATCAAGCTATATTAAATCCTGATGATTTCTTCACACAGACCCAAATAAGCAGCTTTGATTGCATTTTTGATACAGAATGTGTAAGGGTGCATTTTACTAATATGCATGTGATTTATTTAAGGTCATGTGCTACTTTGTTATCACTGTATTATTACTACCCAGAGACCTTTTTATTTTACAAGATATCTCTCAGGATTATATATTTTTGAATATTCAGCAGTGAAACTTGCTGACACTCAACCTATAGTTGCTAAACATTATAAATAGTGCTTTTATTTTGATTTTTTTTAAAATGTTTTGAAAGAACTTATTTTTTTCAGTTAACAAAAAGAACAGATTGTATTTCAACCAGACATCCCATGGAATGCACAAAGTAACTTCCGATCACCATTTTTTCTGCCTTTACCTGATATTAGTAAATGGCAGGGAATGTAGTAACCATAGTCCCGTGACTGCTGGGGGCACCTGGAAAAGATTAGAGCCAACCCCATAACTGCTCTTTTCTGTATGAATGCTGCTGCAGGAAAGATCCTACACTGAATATGTGATCCTTACTCTCTTCTGCACAATCAGAAATCTGGGTGTCTGTTTTAGACTTTTAGCCATTTGACATTGAAACTTCAGAACATGCATTTTGGTTGGGAGCACAGATATGTAAGGTATCATTTACCAGCAAAAATGCCTTTAGAAATGTAGGTCTTCTCCTTCATCTGTTCTCTCCTTGGGAGAAGAATAGTGTTAACTAACCTGGAAATCTGTTATGACATGCTCTTGGCACCACTGGCACAATTCCTTTCTCATAATCTTCCAAGATCCTGATAGAGTGGGGGATTTTGATCTGCTCATGCGGCGCATTGTGCATCTCTCTGATGTCAAATATTAAGTGAATATAATCTTGATTAAAGATTTGCCTAGATCCAATATTGTTAGCCTATTTACTCTTTTCCAGAGAGGCAAAGGACTCTAAAGTTTTCATATGGTCATTAACATATGAATGTTTCATCTTCTTAAAAAAAAAAAATCCTTTATGCTTTAAAGACCAGAGGCTTCCAGAAATATATTGCTTACAACTATGGTAAAATGATCCTAACCTATTTATGCATATCCTACTAATTATTAACCATTAAATCATGAGTATGGTGAATTTTGGTACGAAGTATAACTACTGAATTGTAATTTATGTTTAGTTTTCCCTTCAATTTCCTTAAGTTTTCAATTTGGATCCACTTATCTTGATATCTTGAGGTCATATTTCAAAGGTGGCTCACATTCTTTAAGACATGTACAGTACTGACTGGGATTTTATAAAGGCCCCAGATGCTAAGCTGCTTATATAGGAAATCTCATCTCCATTGATGAGACTTAGATATAAGCACTCCTGGAAATACCACTAGATGCTTACTGCACTTTTGGATGTAAAAGTACCTTTGAAAATCTGTTCCTAAGGACCCGGGTTGTACATCAAACTACGTGAAAATCCTGGTGATTCCTTCACGCACACCTAAACTGATAAACTGTGAAATGATTATTCCATCTCTCCAGCTTATCTCCCCCTCTTCTGTCCTTACACAGAGTTACACAGTAATTCAGACTGGAACAGATCTCTGAAGGTCATCTAGTCCATCGTCTTGCTCAAAGCAGAGCCAGCTTTAAAGGTAGATCAAGTTGCTTGGAGCTTCATGCTGCTTTGAGTGTCTCCAAGGACAGAGGCTCCAGGTTCCACAATACTCTATTCTTCTTGCTTTTTGTCTCCTGAAGGTTTCCCTCTGGTAGGGAAATGACAGGGGAGGGGGGGGGAAACACCTGATGAGGCAGCAGCCCTTGCGCAAGCCACTGGCAAGATCTGGGCATTGCCAAAGCACTGGCTGCTACCCCTGCCTGGAAATGAGTAGCCCTGGGGAGCGTGGTGACCAGAGTGGGCAAACGGGGTGTGACGGTGCAGAAGGGCAATGGTGTGGCAGTTGGTGCAGGCGGGGCATGCCAGCAGGCCCAGAGGCTGGGTCAACTGGAAGACATCCCCCTCCCAGAAAAAAACTCAGCCATGGTTTCCACTCAGGACAAACCCATGGCCAAAAAGTTCGTGGACACCCAGACGGAGCTGCCTTGAAGGCACACAGCTGTTCAGGTCCCAGGCTGCATGGAATGTCGGAGCCTGTCACTCTTCCCACAGGGCAGCAGAGACACCCCTGTGTGTGGGGTGAGCAGGTGAGCGATCTGCTCAGCTGGGTGGCAGAGCAGAAAGAGAAGGTGGAGAGATTGAGAAGTATCAGGGAGTGTGAGAGAAAGATCGATAGGATCACATCAGGAGCCACATCCTGAGACAAAAGCAGCAGCTGGAAGCTCCACAAGAAGCAGAGGATCCCCTGACCTCTTGTCATGAGGCAGAAGGAGGGGACCTAAGAGACTGGGGACTGGAAACAGGTCCCTGCACAGGGAGGCAGGTGAATCCCCTTCTGGACTCTCCTGCCTTCCCAGTTGCCTTTACATAATAGGAATGGGGCTCTGCAACTGGTGGACTAGGAAAATGAAGATGTTGATAACGGTCTCTCCAGGGAGTTGCTGAGGCATTAGTACTGCTCCTGAAAAAACATAAAAGGTGTTTTACTGTCATAGGGGATTCCCTTCTGAAGGGAACAGTATGCTGGCAAGACACATCCCACAGGGAGGTCTGGTGCGTCCCTGGGGCCTGGGTCAGAGGTGTAACCACGAAGCTCCTGAGTCTGGTACAACCCTCTGATTATTTTCCACTACTGGTCATGCAGGTGGGTAGTGACAAGATTGCCAATTGAAGTCCCAAGGTACTAAAAAGGGACTTCAGGGCCCTGGGATGAATGGTGGAGGGATCAGGAGTGTGTTTTCATGTGTGTTCAGGTGTGTTTTCAGGTGTGTTCAGGGATCAGGTGTTTTCCTCAATTCCCTCAGTGGCAAATAATGCTGGAAGGAACAGGAAAGCACAACCTGATCAACACATGGCTTAGAGGCTGGTGCCATCAGTTGAATTGTGGTTTCTTTGATCACAGGGATGTTTACATGGCACTGGGCCTGCTGGCAACAGATGGAATGGAACTATCCACAAGGGGGAAAAGGATTCTTGGCCAGGAGTTGGCAGGGCTCATCGAGAGAGTTTTAAACGGGGTTTGAAGCGGGAAGGGGATAAATCCAGGCCCACTAGAGATGAGCCTAGGTGTGGCATGGCAATGTTAGGGGTGAAACTGAGAGCCCAGCTCAAGTGCATCTACACCAATGCATGCAGTATGGGCAACAAACAGGAGGAGCTAGTAGCCATTGTGCAGCAGGACAGCTATGACGTAGTAGCCATCACAGATACATTGTAGGATGACTCTTACAACTGGAGTGCTGAAATGGATGTCTGTAAGTTCTTCAGAAAAGATAGGTGTGGAGAGGCAATAGGGTGGCTTTATATGTTAGGGAATGTTTTGACTGTATAGAGCTTGATGATAGTGATGATAAGGTAAAGTGTTTATGGGTAAGGATGAGGGGGAAGGCGAATAAGATGAACTATAGACTGCCCAACCAGGATGAGGATGCAGATGAAGCATTCTACAAGTGGCTGTCAGAGGTCTCACAATTGCTAGCCCTTATTCTGGTGGCAGACTTCAAACTACCACATATCACCTGGAAATATAACATAGCAGAGAGGAGACAGGCTGGGAGGTTCCTTGAGTGTATGGAAGATAACTTCCTGACACAGCTGATAAGTGAGCTTACCAGGGGAGGTGCCTCATTAGATCAGCTGTTCAGAAAGAGGGAACTGATGGGACATGTGGTAGTTGGAGGCTGTCGTGGGATTAATGACCATAAAATTATTAAGTTCTTGATCCTTAGTGAGGTAAGGAGGAGGGTTAGCAAAACCTCCACCATGGAATTCCAGAGGACAGACTTCAGCCTGTTCAGGGCACTGGTTGAGAGAGTGCCTTGGGAGACAGTCCTGAAGGGCAAAGGGGTCCAGGAAGGCTGGATGGTATTCAAGAAGGAAATCCTAAAAGCACAGGAGCATGTTGTTCCCATGCGCCATAAGATGAAATGGCAGGGAAGACTACCGGCCTGGATCAGTAGGGAGCTTTTGCTGGCACTCATGAAAAACAGGACAGTTTACCTCCTTTGGAAAAAGGGACAGGCAACTCAGGATGAGTACAGGGATCTCATTAGATCATGCAGAGAAAAAATTAGAAAGGCAAAAGTTCAGCTGGAGCTCAATCTAGCCACTGTCATAAGGGACAACAAAAACAGTTTTTATAAATACATTAACAATAAAAAGAGAGCCAGGGAGGATCACCGTCCTTGATGGGATACATGGGGGAGCATTACAACCAAGGATGAGGAAGGTTGAGATACTTCATGCCATCTTTGCCTCTGTCTTTATTAATCACACCAGCTACCCCAGGGTGTTCAGCCTCCTGAGCTCCAAGATAAGGATGGAGAGCAGAAGAAACCCCCATAATCCAGGAGGAAGCAGTTAATGACCTGCTACAGCACCCAGACATTAACAAATCCATGTGGCCACATGGGATCCACCCCAGAGTATTGAGGGAGCTGGCAGAGACGCTTGCCAAGCCTCTCTCCATCATTTATCAACAGTTGCGGATAACAGGGGAGGTCCTAGATGACTGGAGGCTTGCCAGTGTGACACCCAGGAGGAGGATCTGGGGAACTACAGGCCTGTCAACCTGACATTGGTACTTGGAAAAATTATGGAGATGTTCATCTTGAGTGAGCTCACATGGCAAGTGCAGGACAGCCAGGGGATCAGATCCAGCCAGCATGAGTTCAGGAAACGCAGGTCTTGCTTAGCCAGCCTGATCTTGTTCTATGACCAGATGACCCACCTAGTAGACGAGGGAAAGTCTGTGGATGTTGTCTACTTGGACTTTAGTAAAGCCTTTGACAGCATCTCCCACAGCATTCTCCTAGAGAAGCTGGCTGCGCATGGCACTGATAGGTGTACTCTTTGCTGCGTTAAAAACTGGCTGCTCTGCCAGGCCCAGACAGTTGTAGAAAACGGAGTTAAATCTGGTTGGTGGTCAGTCACCAGCGCTCAGTTTGGGGGTCGATCTTGTTCAATATCTTTATCACTGATCTAGATGAGGGGACTGAGTGCTTCCTCAGCAAGTTTGCAGACACACCAAATTGGGTGGGAGTGTCAATCTACTTGAGGGGAGGAGCGCTCTGCAGAGCGATCTGGGCAGGTTGAATCAATGGACCAAGGCCAATTGTATGAAGTGTAACAACACCAAATGCCAGGTCCTGCACTTGGGCCACAACAACCCCAGGCAATGCTACAGGCTTGGGGAAGAGTGGCTAGAAAGCTGCCTGGTGGAAAAGGACCGGGGGGTGCTGGTCAACACCCAGCTGAATATGAGCCAGCACCGTGCCCAGGTGGCCAAGAAGGCCAAGAGCATCCTGGCCTGGATCAGAAATAGTGTGTCCGGCAGGAGAAGGGCAGTGATCGTGCCCCTGTACTCAGTGCTGTGTTCTGTTCTGGGTCCCTCACCACAAGAAAGACATTGGTTTGCTGGACTGAGTTCAGAGAAGGGCAGCCAAGCTGGTGAAGGGTCTGGAGAACAAGTCCTATGAGGAGAGGCTGAGGGATTTGGGATTGTTCAGTTTGGAGAAGAAGCTGAGGGGAGACCTTATCACTCTCTACAACTGCCTGAAAAGAGGTTGGATTGAGGTGGGAATTGAGAACTAGAGGAAATGGCCAGAAGTTGCACCAGACGAGGTTTAGATTAGATATCAAGAAGAATTTCTGTACTGAAAGAGTAGTCAGGTGCTGGAACAGGCTGCCCAGGGAGGTGGTGGAGTCACCATTGGGTTTTTTGGTGGGCTTTTTTTGGTTATTGTTTTTGTGGTGTTTTTTATTTGTTTGGAATTTTTTTGTTGTTGTTTGTTTTGGTTTTAATTTATTTTGTTGATGGTTGGACATGGTGATCTAAGAGGTCTTTTCCAACCATGACAATTCTGTGATTCTGTAATGCAGGAGTTTGTCTTTTTCAGTGTTTCCAGTTCTTAGAAAACCACTGTGACTCTATTTCCCTCTCTGTTGCTTCCCACTTTTTCTCAAAGATCACTTCTGCTATTAATGCATTCACATTGTTTTGTGTTAAAAAAAAAATCTGATCTTCAGTACTATTAGAAACCCCTTCAAACTGGCTTCTGACCTTCTTGGTAGCTGAAACCACTCTCACCAAGTCATCTAATGATTCTCTTTTAGCCAGTTCTTCATCCTCCTCTCACACTGTCTATCTTATTAAATCTCATATATTGTATCTCTGGCTCCATTCTTTGCTTGTTTTCCTCCTCAATCCTTAATCTTTCCTTTCGTTCATCATTTGAAGCATCCTCATCTGGCTTCTGCCAAAATCCTAAGGTCTTTTAGTTTAGTTCCATCTCTTCTTTTATGTATCATCTCTACAGTCCTATCCATAAATAATTACAATTGTCATCTCTGTGCTGCTGACTCATATTTATATCTGTACTCCTCATATTACAATAGCAGCTCAAGATGGGCATGATTAAAAAGGGGCTTCCCTTTTCAACCCTCCTTACTGCTTGTTTTCTCAGTCACCATTTTGTCTGTCAGGCCGATAATACAGATGTTACTTTTGACTCAGGCCTCTTCAGATCCTCCTATCAAGGCTATGTCTAAATGTTTCTGATTCCTTTCCTGATAACACATCCAAACTGTGACTCTTAATCTCATACCGGTAAATCTGTTGAAATTCTGTGTACCTACAGTCTATTACAACAGATGTTCTAAGGACCTGGCTTGATGTCCATGCAGTTTTTAGCTAGAAACCTTTGGCAATATAATCATAAAAATAATTAATATCTAAAAATAACTTATATGAGTGGGTAAATTGCGCATTATTTAAGTATGTGTGAATATGGTGCAATTCATATAGAGTTTGGGACAAAAGGTGGAAATGTTACAATATACAAACTAAGGCAGTTCACTTAAGTCTTAAATTCCACTATCAAGTACAGTTCTGTGTTTTTACTTCATCCTTGCCTTTCTGCTACACTCAGTGTGTAAAAGTGTACATCACTGCTATATTGTTTATCTGCCATTTCTGAGCTCTCTGAATTTAACTTGGTTTTACCATGCATAGTTGCACAAAAGAGGAAAGTAAGGATGAATCCTTTGCTTTGGGTTTCTGTATTTTGACAAACATTCATCAATGCTGTAACTCTGGATTTGTATTGCCACATGAAATCTGCAGTAATAATTCTCTCTCCTCATAAGGCAAACAGGATCCTGAAAATTTGCATGCTGCTCACCTGGTGTGCTTGCTCTTCATCACAAGATTAAATATGCTTTTGAGGCTGAAAAATAAGCTTAGCAAAGTCAACATATATGCCAGTAATATAGTAGAAAATGTAAAATGTTTCCAAGTTCAGAAGTCAATGAAGATGATGAAACATAAGTAAATGCTCAGAACAAATTTAATTGTATTATGTTCTAAGCATATGCGTATTGATTCCTGGGACAGACAGTTTGTTGGGTGAGAGACAGGAGAGAGTAAGTGTAAAGAGAAGGGCCATCAATTCCGTTTCCAAACTGTTTTATTTGAAAAAGCTTTTTAATTTCAAAAATAATCTAAGCATTTGAGATATAATCAGAATAGAGAGACTGCATAAGAATTAAATTCACCTGACATGATTTTAACGTCTTTTACTGTTGGGGTTTTTTTCCCTCAAAAATGTCCCAAAACATATGAGCAATGAGAGGAACAGTCTGGGTTGAGTGATAAACTGTCACAAAGTAAACCAAGAATGTTAATAAATGGACATTTCTTTTGCTTTAAGTTTTATAAGCCTCCTAATTACTTTTTTGTTGGTTTTTTGTATTTTACTTTTATCCACTGACTTTAATGAGAACTCATCAGAGGTATTTGCAGTTTTATGTAATTTATTCTTTTAACTATAGTGGATGTGACCTTTAGTAGCCTTTTTTTTTTTTCTTTAACAATGTTCTCTGAGCCTCCTTCCAATTTGAATGTTGTTGCTTTATCTGGCACTGAGATTTTACAGCTATATCTGTTTCAGAGTGAAGGTGGTCAGATACCGCTGTGCTGATCTGCAGATGATCTGGTGCAATACTGCAAAGCAGTGGAGCTGCAATCCCATGGCACTCTTAACAGAGACAGAAACTGAATTTTTCCTGTCAATAAGTCCTCTTCTCATGATCTTAATGAGTCTTGAGAAACTAATTCAAAACTTTAGTAGAATTTATTACAATTTTACTAGCAATGTACTGATAGACGTTACTATAACAAAAACAGGAAAATGCCCTGGCTTTCTATATATGCTTTTAAAAGCACTTGCTGATATATTTTTTTAAAATGGTAGTGCTGGGAAGAGTGGTCTGCTGAAAGCCTTCATTCAGCTTAGCATGACCAGGGCAGAGGTTTGCAGTTAAACACAGATAGAATCCATAGAGTTGATTCTGTCCCTCTGTCCTTTTTCATATGCATATTACATATCTTTTTGAAGAGGAATTCAATTCTTTTTATATGCTCCTAGCTCAAACTGATAGCAGTCAAGGTCCACTGCTGCTAATGCAATATAAATTGCTCTTCAGTAATAATAATTGCTTTAAGTGTATATTTACTGCTTACAAAGAAGGTAGACTTCTAAGATGCTATTCCCAGGGCTTTTTCTCCCCTCTTTTTGTTAAAGAGTCATCCTAAAGAACAGGCAGGAGGAAGAGTTGTGATTTGACCACATGGAGCTGGTCAAGGATCATTGCATTCATTTCACATAGGCCACTGAACAGCTCTCAGACCTTAACAACTTTTAGCCATTACTTTAGCTATGTTGGATTTGAACCAGTAACATAAAGCTGAAACACTCTATGGACGATTTTCAGTCCCTAGTCACACAGACCTCTTTTGCTTGTCTTCTTAAATTTGTGCTTCATCAATGAATGTGATTCTAGCACAAAGCATCCCGAACTTTTGGTATGGACTGCACAGACATTGTAAAGCACCTGGGGACACAAGGAGAGTTTCTCTTGATAATTCAGGCTGACTTTAAAAAAACAGAGCATCACATAAACTATTACACACTCCGCACAGCAGCACTGAGAGGAAGGACTAACCTTGCTTTAAGTAACAGCTTACGACCATGTACATACTCAATACGTAATTACTGGTATGATTTTGTGTAACTGCGCTGGCACTGTGATACTGTAACTGTCAAAAAAAAACCCCAAATGATATCTTTTGAAAACTACATATTATCCTTTAAATACGTATTGAATATAAATGATGGAAAACCAATTAGTTATTTGTTTCCTTCTAAGCCCCAGGCACTAGTTACTATTCAAAATCTCAGCAACAACAACAACAACAAAACCTGACAATGACAAAAAATAATTTTAAGTATTATTACTAAACTGGGGATAAGGAGGTTTTGAGTGTACAGATCAATATATATTTATATTTCTTAGTGCGGAGGGTGTATTCTTTCCACATTCATAAGCACAATTAAGTATTTAATTGAATTAAAGGATAGTTTGTAACTCTGCAGCCCGGAAAGCCCTGTAAAACCCTGGAAGCTGTGAAAATTGGCTCCACACCCGGTTAGCTCATGCAGCAAAGAATTAGCTGAAATAGGAAGGCAATTAGCAGCAAAACTTTTATGCAGCACTAAGCCGTAGGCATTGAGTTAGCCAACCAGGAGTTTTACAGGCTACACAAAGGAACCCTTTCTCTACTGACACACACCAGATTTAGGAAAACTTTTAAATCTATCTGCGGTTCCTACCTTGCTACTTAGAAGATACATGTTATGGTTCAAAGAACAGCCTCTTTTTGGAAGGGAGCTCTCTACAGCTCTCCATAGAATAAAAAACTGGGCCTGGAGTTCAGATAGTTATTAATCATTAGACTGTGGTGATCATTATTAGCAAATATGCACCCTCAGAGCAGTATTCAGATACTGGATTCTGTGCTCGGATCTATCACTATCAGCACTGGGGTTTGAACATCTATGATTCTGTTTTTTTCTACATCCTGAGTTTATCATTTCTAGGTAGTACTTAGATGGTGAATCACATCCTGCTTATTGAGCACAAGTACCTGAGTGGTCAGACTCGTTCTGCCTGCTGTCCAGGCTGACTGGATATCAGCCAGGTCCAGCCCACCACTCTCAAGGCTTTGTGGGCACAATCTTCTGCCTGAGCTAATTAATCCCTGACTAAATCTGCTTTGTGTCTGGCCAGGTTGGATCATGGGCAGAAGAGCTGGGGTCTGTTACAGTCCTGGATACGGACAGACAAGCTCAGAAGGAAGGCTGGGTGACAAAACAAATCATTTTCGTAAAAAGAGGTTGGCAGCTCTTATTCCACAGATCCAAAATTGCATGAATTCCCACAGCTTCTCTTTTAGTGGCAGGGGTTTCTGTTTTCCACCTCATTGTGCAGGGTCACACCAAGCGCGTAACTCCACAGTAGTGCCCTCTTTACTCTGTGTGTTAGGAGATGTTCAACTGGGGAGGCTCTTTAACTACTGCAGAGAGAACAGGATGTGTCACTAAATGTTTATAACACCCTTCTGCATTCCTCAGACAAAACATGGAATATGCATGCAAAGTGTTATTATTGCAAGGATATTCAGAGGTACTACTGAGTGCCTGCAGGAAAATGAATTTAAGATGGAATCCTGTCATTGGATTCTGTCTCGACACAATCTGGGTGCAGGATCAGGACTATAATGAGAACCTATATTTGAACAAGAAGTTTAAAAGCAGCTTTTTAGAAGATATGAGAATGTGTTTTTTCACTCCCCTGATCTGAATTTGGCAGCAGCGTAATCACTGAGGGCTGCCATTTGAGTGATAGTTCAGACAGGAGACCCCACATAATGGCCTGTATCAAAGTGAGAAGAACAGTGATGCAGCCAAATATACAGAAAGCTGCTGTTGCCAGGAGATGCTGAGAACTGGGGATGGTTTCTAGAGCCATTCAGATGCAGGATTTGCCATCAGCTCTGAGTTGTATTTTGAGCGGGGTGTTTGTGTTATTTGAATACAAGAAACAAGTTAACAAGCACAAGAGATGTTCCAGAACTTGCAGAGAGCTGTGAAAAGTTGGGTGCTGCTTTACATCTTTTGGCTGCAGTTTTGATTCTTTTGATCAACTCACTGCTCTGTATGCCAAAAAAAGTTAGGAATTATGTTTGCCTGTTATGATCTAAAGGAAGAGATGCATCCAGTAGGTCAAACAGCATATTATTTAATATTGATCAGCTTGTTCTTAGTATTGTGTTTCACATTTCATTCTTAAACATTTTGAATTTCACCCCCTTCCTTGGCTGCAGTTAAAAGTATTAGAAACTGGTTAGTTGTCAGAGTGCTTCTGCGTGTTCATGCCTTCTTTAGTCCTAAACCTCTTCAGCAGATCCACAGTATGGATTTCAGATAAGCTGCTTATATGTAGCATTAACTTGGCTGTAATATGTCAGAAAGCATTCCTAGGATGCTTTCCCACCATGCTGTTTATCACTGGACCTAAACCACTTAGCACAAAGGCTAATGGGTCTTCATAACTGGACATGTAGTCATAGGGGAAAAGGTTGATAACAGTCCCAGGATCCAAATCAAAATGGTTATAGGTATGTTAGTTGAAAACTATCTTACTGCTTTCTTCCCAGACTTCTCCACTCCTTATAGGTTAATGGAAGTAGACCAACAAAGAGAAGGGGGCTTGTTTGCTGTTTCCTTGTTCAAGCTACTTGCGATTTAAATAAAGTTTAAGCCTGTAAAGTAGGCCTACTTTAAAGTAGGACTATGATGAAGGAAACCAAAATACCTTTCTTTAAGCTGATGGCTTAATATACTACCTGCAGGAACTCAGAATATTAGAGTTGTTGAGTGCAAATTCCCTTATTCTGTGCATAAGCAGTTTGCTTAGAGTCTAACACACTGATGAAAAAATTGCACAGTATTTTATTATATGCAGCAATCAAAATACTGTTGGTGTAAAGGAGCAATACAAATAGCAAAGAAGATTTAATGAGTTATTTTGGAAGATGGAGATGGTATAGAATAAATAAAGCACTACATTTAACATTGACCGGACACAGGGGTGGGATTTGCTATTGCCCTGGTCATTTGTAAAACTTTGGCTTGACATTGGAAAAAAAACCCAACTTGTAGGATTCATGATAAATGGCCAGATAAGTGTGCAAACTACTCTGGTAACCACTCTTGGACACTGGCCTCTTACCATTTAATCTTAGGCAATAAAGAGTTTACATGCTTTAAAAAGCATGTATTTTTAAAATAAACCTATCTATCTCCTTCAGACTTCTATCCTGAAGCATATTTGAATTATTAAAAAAATAACACAGTGACAACTGTTAGTGCTAGTTACTATCACTTGACATGGCATTTTCCATTTTGACATTAAACTATAGTCCCTTTTACCTATTAAAATCCCTTCATTTAGCTGCAGTAAACTTCAGAGGCTAATGGGGAGAGCGTAAGCTGTGCCTAGGCTTTACAAGCAATATGAAAGGCAGTGAGTGCTGCAGCAGGATGTCAACCCTGCCTTAGTGCTGCCTGCACCCAGCAGCCTGCCTGGGATGCCGTTTTACTGTGGGGATGATGGGACCCAAGTAGTGCCCTCTAAACCAATGCCCTCCCTAAACTGGCTGTGGGGAGGGCTGAGAACAGTCTCCTGGCAGTAGAAGCAGCTGCAAAGCGGCCAAAGCAGTGACCTTCATGCAGCTATTGCTGAGCATTTGCTGCCTGGAGCTGAATGACTCTTGTGCCCATTCCCTCTTTCCCTCTTGCACAAACTCTGCATCAGCTTTGCTCAATGCCAGCACTTACTTTTTTTCTCTCTTGCGTGGTCCTCCTTTCACTCTTTCAGTGTGGGTCTTGCTACTCTTTTTCTCACTTAGTTAATTTGTCTGTATCAAGCCACCCCTAAACGGACCCAGGTGGAAATCGCACTTTGTGTGTATGTGTGCTCACTCACTCTGCCACCTTTTGTCTGTTCTCTCTCTCCAGACGCTCAGTGTTCCTGGCAAGTGCTCTCTGATGCTCTCCACTTGTTCAGTGCATGCACAATAATACCCCCTTCTTGACTTCTCCACTGGTCTATGCTAATAATGAGGCAATTAAGGGCATATTATTTTCAAAGTTTCTATTAAATCATTGTAAAACTATTTCAACATTATGGAATATACTCTTGTCCGTGAAATAAGTGTGAAGGTATACAAATGTGTTTTTTTAATTTATTGCCATTGTTCACTTGTTTTAATAATGCACACCTCACAGCCTGTCTTTTCCACCTCCTCTCTGAAATGAATCCACCTATTGCTCTCACAATCTAATAGGAATACTAACAGGCTTCTCATAATACACTGCCATTTCTGGGGCTATGTGTTTCTCCACTGTACTCTTCTTTAGATGAGAAGGGCAAAATTAAGTACAGTGTTCAAGTATGAAGTCTACAGCAATTAGCATTGCATATTTGCAGTCTATTTTTAATATTGTTCAATATCCTGTTTGAATTTTTCTTTGCTTTTCTGTGCAGCGAGCAGGTGTTTCTCTGAGAATACATGGTTCACATAATTTCCATTTAAGCTGGGGCAGGATGAAAAGTTGAGCCAATAACTCTTAAAATATGAAAGGAGTTGGTAAAATACACCTGGGTACTGGGAAGGAGCACAAGTAAAAGGGGAGATTTCTAAAAAAGACGGAAGAATTCTGAGCAGCTTCTTGCCTGCAAGTGGGAATACACAAGCAGAACAGCATTAGGAAGTAAGCAGTAGTGAAAAATATGTAGGGAAGCATATTTATTTCTGAAGAAAGTGAATATTGAGATAGATACTGAAAAAAAGAAAATGACAGAATGAAGAGAAACTGAAAAAGACAGGTGTTTTTGGCCTAGTAGCCTTTTCTTCTTACTAGAATGTCTCATGGTCTTATGTTCACAACTTCTGCAATTCCCATTGTCACAACGGCCCCGCTTCCAAGAAGGCTGGTTGTCCCTAAGGCTTTAATGACCTCTGTACTGGGGGTGACAGAGAGTGCTTCAGTCAGCAAACAACCTCTTGTTCCCTTTGCTCCTGAGACTGTCGGCCTAACTTCCATAAAGGCTTCTGGTATCATAGCTGTAAAGCTGCCAATATCAACACAGCTATGACAACAGCCTTTAAAATGCGTGACCGAGAAACTAAATGGAAGAGAAAAGAGAAAAGAAGGACGAGTTGCAGGGGAAATGTTAGACTGATTGTTTTCAGGATATGAAGCTTGTATAAAATATATTCTCTGCAGAGCCTTTTTCATGTCATTTATTTATCATGATTATTAGAGGAAAGGTCTATGTGAGGTGGAAGTAAATTCATATGTGAAAAATATTTGTCTTATATGCACCAAGTATTTTCTTTATCCAATGTGTCAAACCTTCCTTTTTCCCCTTAGTTCCATCTCACCTGACAGCCCTTTTGAGGACTTTTTTCCATTGTATGTCTCTCATTTTTTCTGATCTTATTCTCTTAGATATTTTTAGTAGTTTATACCTATTAATTACTTTTTTATAACTATGAACAAATGAATATTGTTGTCATTCTCATGCAATTTGCTTTCTCTTGGTTTTAGTTGAATACATCTGTTATTCCTCCTCTAGCCTGTGAATTGTGAGTTCTTTGGAGGAGGTATTTTTTTCACTGAATATATGATATATGCTTAAGAATTCTAATAATCCAAGGCATTATATATGCTTAGAGCTCTGGGATTCTCATCCCTAATAAAATTCATAGATGTTGCAACAACAACAGTAGCAATATAATAAATAAGACCTAAGAACAGTAGTATTCTTTTCTTCCTTTTTCATTGCCATGACATACAGCCATGATATCTGGCAAACTTTGTCACAGAAATTTGTCTTCTGAGCTAAATGGCTGGCTCCCTAGGGCAGATCATTCTATAGTTGCAGCAGTGAGAACATTTCAAACACATGTTGACTTTAGCTTTAATGATGCATTATTCTGTATTATTTATTCAGCATTAGCACAAAATATGATTATCAGAAAGCAGTTCTTTCATCTACTTACAGCCTAAACATCTGGAGCAAGGAAGACTTACTGTCAGTGGAGAAAGGAGTTAGGGAAGACTTAAGCAAACTGGACATACGTAAGTCCATGGGGCCTGACAGAATGCACCCATAAGTGCTCAAGGAGCTGACTTGTCATTGTGGAACCACTCTCAGTGTCTGGGTCACAGTGACTGGGAGAGATATGTGAAGATTGGATGAAAGCCAATGTCAGTCCTATCTTCCAGAAAGGCAAGAAGGAAGTTCAAAGAAACTACAGTTGCTCCAATCATCCACTGAAGACAAAATTATTAATTTTATTAGTTTCTCTTGTTAGCTTGCTGCTTTTATACCTGAGCACTTGCGGTAGCTCGTTTAGATAAAATGTAACATTAGACATGTTTCTGACAGTAAACTGAGACGCAAAAAGAATAAGATGCACTAATTTTGACTTGTTAGTTTATAATCTCAGATTTTTTCAGAACACAGTCTTATGCAGAACTTGTTACATTCAAAACAGAGTTTCTGTTGCCTTTAATAGGAGTGTCTGATCCTGTTGGTTTTGGCAGTTGGGCTGTGTGGTGCCAGGCTTGGAACCAAAGGTAAAAAACACAGCTAGCATCACCTGCTCAGTGTCTGGTTAAAATGACCCGACTGTCATGACACGGGATCTCTGCAGTAGGGGTAGACACAGCTACAAAATTCTTCAGGTAGGATTTGGCTTCCTTAACCTTCCTGTTCTGCCTCATTCTGCTCTAGTTCTGATATCCCTAGAGGATTATAACCTACTGCTGCCATCAGTTGCTTCATATGCTTATATGGTAGTAATTATTGCAGTGGAACAAATGATTCCAGTTTGGCAGATAACCAGTCTTGGAAATATGAGGCCATATGATCAAATTCTAGGGAAATTTATTTGCTCAGAAAACCAGAAAATATTTAGCTACAAAAAAAACCCCAAAACATTTTAGAATAATTATTTTAGCTCTGCCATTTCCCAGTCTTTGTGTTTCTGAATTTTTAAACTTAGTAGAAACTTAGGTTTTTTTCCCATTCGGATCATGGAAAAACAAACCTCTTTCTTAAAATTACAGCAATCCAAAAATCTCTGTTCTTTAGAAACTGTAACTGTTTTTATTCTTTTTGTGTTCTTTGTAAATCTTAATGTAGTACGTTAGACTGTAAGGGTAGCAATGTTTTCCCTATTCTTTTTTTTAAATAATTCCTCTTCAAACAAATGTGAGTTTCACAAAATGGTAGGGGTTGGAAGGGACCTCTGGAGATTGAGTCCAACTGCCCTAACAGAGCAGGACCAACCAGGGCCGGCCACAAAGGAACAGATCCAGGTGGCTTTTGAAAGTCTTCAGAGAAGGAGACTCCACAACCTCTCTGGGCAGCCTGTTCCAGTGCTCAGTCACCATCGCAAGAAAGGTTTTCCCTTATGTTGAGGTGGAACTTCCTGTGTTCCAGTTTGTGACCATTGCCCCTCATCCTATTACAGGCACCATTGAAAAGAGACTGGCCCCTTCTACTTGACACCCACCCTTCAGATATTTGTAAACATTAATAAGATCCCTTCTTGGTCTTCTCTTCTCCAGGCTAAACAGCTCCAGGTCTCTCAGCCTTTCCTCATAAGAGAGGTGTTCCAGTCCATTCATCATCCTCGTAGCTCTCTGTTGGACTTTCTTTCTCCTTCTTGAACTGCGGAGACCAGAACTGGACACAATACACTGGATATGGTCTCACTAGTGCAGAGTAGAGGGGGAGGAGAACCTCCCTCAACCTGCTCAACACACTTTTCTTTATGTACCCCAGAAATTATTATTAATGTTTAATTTTGTGACAAATTATGACATATGGAGAAAGTCTCAAAATGACATACCAAAACCAACATGAAATCACAAATTACTTACCCCTTTCTCTGGCAACTTGTTTATTTATTTCAAGAAAAGTCAGACCTTATTCAGCTTTAGCTTAAAACATTTTTTTCCGAGGTTAAAAAGTTTTACCTTTTTAAAATTATCTGTTACTCATGACTTAGTCTAATGTTTTTGCATTTTTATGCCATCCAGCTTTTTCAGAGTTTTATATGTTGGTCGTATTACTGACCAGAGTAAAACCAATCGGTACAGAATTACAAAAGCAGATTAGTTCTGGAGTGTTTCTACTCCTGTTTGTTCCAGTATTTGTGCAACATGCTTCAATCGGGGATTGAGTGTTATGTGTATATATATATAAAATCTCAGAAGGTGGGTAAAATTGTTTGGTGTGAATTGGCATTTTTTAGCTCTAAATCTGTTATGATGTTTTTTCTCTCTTTTCATCTTTCTCTCTCCTTCTTCTGACTTATTTATTTATTCAGTATCAGTGGTGAGAAAGAAGCAAAGACTGAACAGTGCCCTTCAGTGAAGGACCATCAAGTGTACCTGGAGAACAGAGGTGAAGAAATAGGTTAGGTGGGTGGGTGCTCCTTCTGCCTTTAAATGGGTCTGGGAGAAGCCCATGAAGTGCATGGTGAGTCAGTATGGGATAGTCCTACAAGAGTCTGTATAGTCATGTTGTGTTCATGTGGATTGTGCTGGGAAGAGACAAGGCAGGCAGAGAGAGGGAGTAATTATGCTTCCAAGATTTCATATATATATATGTCTTTGACAAGAGGGACTGTTGGGAACAGGTGTGGTCTGTGGAAGAGGATAACACAAATTGCTCTGAAAGACTTGCTGGAATCAGCAAAGAGAAGCTGATAAAACAGCAGAATTGCTTTGTGCGTGAAGGGCCAAAATATTTAGTTTGTTGAATTTATGTAAGTAACCTTAACTATGTGCAGTTGTGTAATGTTCCTATGAGGGAGGGTGACAGAAAGATCATTTTGGGGTGGGACTTTGTATGAGGAAAAGAGTATGTAATTCCCAGGTCTATTATGTTTATTTGGGGCATTGTAAACTTGCTGTATCATGTTAACAGCAGGGCTTCTGAGTCTGAAAAGGAGCCAGGTACTGCAAAACAATATGAATGGAAAGCCAAATAAA
Source organism: Actenoides lindsayi (assembly GCA_025331215.1). NCBI lineage: Eukaryota > Metazoa > Chordata > Aves > Coraciiformes > Alcedinidae > Actenoides > Actenoides lindsayi. The sequence continues at coordinate 39,714 of WTSP01012409.1, read as the reverse complement.
CCATCACAGCGTAAAAATGTAGAAATTGGGATGAGAGCATCACAGCTACACAGCAATAGCATTGAGAAGAAAATCTCAGGAAGCCTAAATGAGTGGCATGTAACTCATGTGCATATAAACGGAAGAGATCTTTTACATAGAAGGTAGCTTTTTTTTTTTTTTTTTTTCTGGGTTAGAAAAATAGCAAGACATGACACCCTAGAAACAGTAAAGGTATAAGTTCCATTTTATCCATTCAGTTTTGATTTTGTCTTAACATTGCAGAAAGGTTTGGGGATTTTGGTTTTTGTATTTCTTATCTTAAAGTGTAATTTTGATAACCAATGGAGCTACCCCTATGTGTTGGTATAATACAGTGGGTAACTATCTCTCGTGGCAACAGATTTTTTTTTTCAATAGAGGAAACATGATACTCAAAGCTCAGGTTCATCATAAGGCTAAGTACTGTGATATGAGGTTATTGCTTTCTGATGTACATGTAGGAATGCTAAGCAAACAGGCACTGCTCAGTCTTACATGATGTAAGCAGAATATACAACAGGCAAGTGAATGATGCCCCAATTCATTGCACATAAAATGAGTAGGCTGTTGGACACGTGTCTGTCCATGAGCAGACTGCAATACTGGATTGTGTCATGCTGCTAATGACAAAAAACTAGTCCATATGAATGAAATCGGTACAAAAAATCTTGATATCCCGAAACAGCAAATTAAAAGGAGAGGGCAGCTGTGAGCTTCTGATGACCTGTTTTGTGATGTTAGAGCTAAGCAATCAAAATCACGGTCCTCAGACTGAATCTTTACATTCTAATCCGCATCAGTTTACCTACAGGTGTTTAAAAAAGAAGAGACAAAAAATCAGAATACAAAAGATACTGTTGTAAGTGGGCAAATGTAAAGTAGGTCTAATCCTGCTTAAGTTACTAGAAGAAGATAATTGCCACACCTCCTATATGCCTCCCCACTCCCCAAAATACACACCAAACAGGTATGGTGGTCCTCTGACTTTTTACACATATGTTATAAATCGTTGGCTTCAATAGAATCAATAGAATGAGTCACAATGATGTCAGAAGAGAATTGAGCTTGATATTTATGTCTATACAAAGTAAATAAAAAGTGCCCTGGCTCCCTGTCTGGCCCTGAGGACAAGCGACAGAGCATGGCTTACATCCATATGGCTAAACTTTCTTCTTCACTGAAACATGTCATCCATGGCTGTATTGCATATTGGGAACCATCCCAGGCTTGCCTTAGCCTCCAAACTCTGCCCAGGTGTTGCCTGGAAGAGTGCTAGTTCCCATGAGTCAGATCTATGCCAAAGAGTGTACTAGCAATTAAATAATATGGACAGTTGCATGCCATAGTGCCCTGGCCCTATTTAGTTTACTAGCATAACAGTTGACTAGATGATGTCTGCAAAGGAGGTTGCTGGCACAATAAAACCAACAAGAGCTGTTAACCGCTAAACTGTTTGGATACCGATTAGGTCAATCTTTATATGGCCAACTGTAGAGTGAAGGGAATTGAGAGTAATCTTTTCGATATGAATGTCATAATAATAATAGTGATCTGGAATAAATACTGTACCTCAAATACAGTAATGTTCAAATTTGCCATATCTCCGTACTGCATTAGAAAAGTACACATTTAATGGTGATTTCATGTCTTTATTCTCACTTACTCACTTCCTATAAACAGTTCTCTTAGAATTGCAACTACTGTTTATTAGTCAATATTTTCCATGGATGTCTGAAATAAGTTTACCCAGTTTCTCTAGAAACAAAGTAATGTTTAGACCTCCCTTTCTTCCAGGACAGACATCTCTGGGCTTACAATGAAACATACATAAGAAGGGCTTTCAGCTGCTTCTATCCTATGACACACTTGGCATTTCTAGCCAAGTAGAAGCTTTCCACTTCAGCAGTCCATTCAATCAAGTTGAAGTTGTAGTGACTAAATGATTTAAATGTGTTCTTAATCAGAAAAATAAGGCAATAGGAATCTGTGAAGTCATGCTTCAGAAGAAAATTTTCCAGCCTGAATATTCAATACTTTTACTTTGCCTCTGAGAGTTTATATGTTTTAGTATAGTGAGGCATACTTATGTTCAGTCTACACCACTGCAACAATTTTATGTAGAGGACTTGCAGGTATGAGATTAAATAAGAGTCTACAAGACATGTGTGCTGCTTTAAAAATTTACAGCAAAAGAAAAAGGTATGACCAAAGCAGAAGCTGGAAGACAATGCACTTTTTTATTCCAATTTTTGTTTTAGAATCTAAGTGGAAATTACATTGGGAAGTATTGAAGTAGCAGTAGGGAGAGGATACTATCTGATTATTACATCTTCTTTCCTGTTTTTTAAACTCATAATTACTTATGCTGGTTCCACATTCACTGAGGTAAGGACAAATTTACCTGGATGCTGATGCCACTGAAACAGGTATTTGTGTGTCAGTATTGCAGTCACAACCATGTTGTGTTGAAGGTTTATCTGTCACTGGTGCGAAGACAGTGGCTTTATATGGCATATATGGCTTCTACAAGCTACCTATTATAACAACTGTAGGTACTGGCTTTCCATTACATTATGATTTCAAAAAATGGTTGGGAAATTTAGCATGTAGTTCTAGACTTTGGGAAGAATCAAGATAATTTCTTTTGGAAATTACTTGTTGGAGTCCATTGCTGATAATAGAAAGCTTATGAGAAAAACTAAAAAAGCAGGACACAGAGACTTTGATACCCCATAGATACAGAGTAAGATAATTTAGTGTTGGCATTCTTTTCACTACATGACTTTTAATAATTGAGATTTGAAAATGAAGTTGATATTAATTTGTCTGTGAAATAACAATCCTTGTAGGATCTTAACTTGACCTGTATGGAATCAAACCTGTGTGAGGAAAACGTAAGAGGAAAATGAAATGAATTCCTCATTCTAAATAATAAGCAAAAAGTCTTTAGGGCCCTCTGTTCTCTCTAGATATCTATCCTGAACATACTCACTGGAAATACATTAGTGATTAGTAACTCACAGTCTATTTAGAACAACGCTTTTAAACCTGCCACATTAGTTTCAGCCTTGAATTTTTAAAATAGGAAGGTTTCTATTGTAATGTGTTCTCAGATAAAATGCCTGCCTTTTTATAGGACAGAAGGAGATTGGCTGAAAACTGAAAGATGCAAGAAAGACTCTTAATCAATGACATAATATTTCTTCTGATAGTGTAAACTGATCCCTGAACACCTTTGTTACAGGAATAAGACTTAGTGGATAATTTTGTTATAAACACCTTTTTAATAATGGCAGTAATAGATGGATTTCAATAAACTCTGGTTTAGTTCCAAATCTGATTCTGCTAATGTTTGTTTAATATTATCTACAAAATGGGTCTGCACTGTTCTTCCTGTCTCTGAGGAAGTTATTTTAAAGTTTAAGTGAAAGTGGTTATGCTATTCATGTTCAGGTTTCATTTAAAAATCTGTTGGGTATTTGGCCATTTGAATGACTCCTTCAGGAAATTAGGGACTGCTCTTTGAGACTGTTCATCATCTGAGGTGAGAGTAGATCCGCATTTTATATAAAAAATAGATGGCTTTTTTTTTTTTTTTTTTTTTTTTTTTTTTTACTATACTTACGGCTTCCTAGCTCTATTGTGATCTTCAGGCAGATTATCTTCCTGAGAAAGTTATAAGCTTTCCAATTGCACCATCAAAATATATTAAAATATTAAAGGGGAAAAAAAAAAAAAAAGAAAAAGTATTCTTTGAAACTTTGCATTATCTGTCAGTTAATTTTTTTACTGTTTCTCATTTTTAAGAGATTTGCACAATGTACATGTCCATTAAAATTACAAATCAAGTATCTCCCAAAATTTGATAACTCTTAATTTTTGCCAGTCCTGTGAAGTGATTAACGAATGATCTGATCTGGAGAGAGTGGCCACATTATGTGCTAGAAGTGCTCACTGCTTGGCAAGCCAACCTGTTGAGAACGCAAGTTGGTCTGTTGTAAAAGCCCATACTCGCGTGGAGTTAGAAACACTTTCATTACTGCTAGTTTCTGAGTTGATGGGGAGATAAGGAGTTCTTGCATGGAAGCACTACCTTTTATGTACACTGGTCTCCCGTCTCCTAAAAAACATCTCCCTGTGTGACTATTTGTGGAAATATTTTAAAAATAGCTTCTCTATTGCATTGGATGGCAGAAGATGAGTGGGAAAGACAGAGGCCACAAAGTCTTAGTTATAAATAAGAAATGTGGATGAAAATAATTGAGAAAAGTGTTGCTTAACCCTCATTTTTTAGTCCTTTGTTTTCCTGTGTATTTTTTTCTTTGTCTTTCTTTATTGATGATTCCTTCTAGCTTTCTGTTGCTTATGATAGCCATTACTTTCTCTTGCTCTCCCAGTAGTAACTGACAGTAAGAACATATACAATACAATTATTTCCTTGAATGAAGACAGAGATACACATGCATTAACAGCTGGAGAACTCACCAGCAAACAATAATCATGGTCATATTAAAATTCTCTACAACTCACTGTAACCTTAAGTCAAATGGAGAGAATTTATCCCCATGGGAAAAGCATTTTTACCCAGGCTCTTTCTCATAAATTTTGGGCAGTTTTTTTAAAGAGCTGAGCAGCTGTAACTTTCATTGATTGATCTAAAACAACCCAACAACCATAGCTAGTAGCTTCTGACCTCTTCATTTAATAAAATGGGAGCTAAGTTCTCTAGAAAATCTGGCATCATGAACATAATATGAGTTTATACAAAACAAATTCCAATTTACAATTACATAAGGATCTCTAGTTTCTGACCTCATGTGTTATCTTTTAGAGTTTGGGACTAACTTCTGCATTAGAGGACAGAAAGCTGGGAATGACCTTAGATGAAGAGGAATTTCTGAAGAATAAATCAAAACTAGTATCAGTTGAAAGAGTAACATGTGAAATTGTTGTTTTACCTTTTCCTGCCACAATAACAACATTTCCCTGGAAAGGCATTTCATTTAAATAGGGCTTCACTTCACTGCTCCCCCACTCTAAGACAAACATCTTTCAAATGTTTCCAAAAAAAGCAGGTGTATGCTAAAGGCCTCATACCATCAGTTTTCAGCATGTAAACTGTGTTCTCTCAGTGAGACTAATCACGTGATATATATAATATATATAGTCATATATAGCATAATAGTCATACTGGGGCCCACTTGGGCTGGCAAAACTGAAGAGACATCAGACCGATCACTCAGCTGGGACCTGTTCCAATTTTATCTTGGATTAATATCAACTTTCTTTGAACCATTCTCTATCTATCTCCTCCAATCCTCTTCCTCCTGAAAAAAGAGAGTAATAATTGAGTCACTTATTTCATTATGCTTTTAGGCATCCAAAAGAGATTGTTTGTAACTTGCTTCTTTTTTCTCTTTCGGAATACCTCCGTGGTGGTACTTTTAATGGAAATATGCTTCATCTCCATGCAGGCAGATTCCTGTCATCCGTTTTTTAAAAGGAGATTAAGTGTGTAGGCTTCAGGACTTCTGTTGTTATCTTAAAACTAATTTATTCTGATCTGTGTTGACTCCAGAGTACTATACTGGTAGCTTAAATCTAAGGGTTGTCCATACCGTCCTAAGCTCTAAAGTTTCTCTCTCTCTCTTCTGCTGTTGCCCACTTTATGCCGGCCACTGAGATGGCTGCATCTGTGTGCTGTGCTATGCATGTAATTGGAAGCATTCTGCAATCTAGCTGCAATATAAATGTAAATCTTTATTATCCAGCTTATTAACCCAATATTAAAATTCAAGGGGTTGCATTTTCAAATATAATATGGGAGAGAAACTTATAAAACCCATTTCCAGTCCATGTCCTTCATTAATAGGATTGTATATTTAGACCTAACAGATGACTTTAATGATTACCTTACAATATCTGTGCATTCTGTAAGTATAAAATCAGGCATGAAAGTGACTTAGGACGTATGAGGCCTAGACAGCTTGAAAAAGAGATACCCATAGACTTACTTTCTCACCCCCCCTAAATCTTGCTTCTTTAACATTTTCTGCCATCAGAAATAATTCAACACATCAAGGATTGAAAGAGGCTGATAACTCAGACCTACAACAAAGTCTGCAGTGGGAAACAGAGGTGCAAACTTTATCTGTTTGTGTGACAAAATTGTGTGCAGAAAGGAAGAAAGAAGCAAAACACACTTGTTCTTGTGACAACCTGAAGATGTTATTCATGGCAATTCTTGAATGCCATAATGCTGGTAACAGCTGCTTATGATGTGAAAAACATTTTTTCATCCTCATGCTTTCTGACATCTCTGTAACAATTTGCCATTAGCGGATCCTAACAGGGAGTAAACAAAGTCAGCTGTCAACAAGTATCAGGTTCCGGTCACCAGTGTTTTCAGGAGATTTTGACCGTTTTGAATTATCAGAGGAAAAGAAGCTTTGCTTTATGAACTGATAAAAACCTTTTTGAATATGCTTAGTCTTTGTTGAAGAGTACCACTAAGCTCTTGTCCAGGCCCCAAGGGCCCCAGCAACACTGCCAGCCCTGCCTGACCATGTGCAAGACCTCTCTGCTGGTCCCAGCACTGTGGAGCCTGACCTCTGGGCAGTGTGGGACCTTGCCGCCATGGTGGGTGCTATGGGACCTGTCCTTTCCATGACACCAGACCTTGCCTGAGGAGCCCTCCACAACTACAGGATAACCTCCAGGCCCTACAGGACACTATGGCTAACCTCCAGAAGAGGATCGTAGCCTTTCAAGCTTCTCTAACCCCCCTGCACACACAGTAACCTCTGCACCTTGAACCTTCCAGAAGTGACTGAGTAGGGTATGGAAGCCTTCTAATCAGATGTGGCTAAGCTTTGTTGCCTGCATCTTAGCTGCTCACGGTTCTTGGTGCTAGTTGTAGATTGGGTCATCCATAGGTCATCCAGAACACTGTCAGCACTGTGTTGAAGCATGGAATGTTTGAGGACTAGCATCTAATCAATTCTTAAGTAAAGTAAGAAAATGCAAATGAAAGCCTGACATCATCCAAAAGTACTGCTATAACAATGGTGGCTGTACATATTGACTTATAACAATATTATGGTGATTGTGTATCTAAGTCAGCAGACAGGTCTGAGTTCTACTAAGAGTCAAGGATGAATGACAGTCACTGTGTTCCAAAAAGATGAAAAACCTCAAGACTAACCTTTCTTTTTTGGGGCTCACTTACACACCTCAGCACCTTGTTGCACTGGAGTTCCAGTTCTAGGAATACGTAGTGAGGACCTTGTTCAAAGTGGACAGCATCACTGTTATTCATGTGTTTTAGCCTTTCATGAACATGCACTTTCATGAACATGCACTGGTAATGGACACATTGCTCTGCCTCTGTTCAGGATGTTCTGTGCAGATCCAGATGTGTTGCTAAGCATGAATATTGTTTAGCATATGACAGAAAGAAGTGTGCTTGATAGGGATTGTCCTTACCTGTTATCTGGTGTAGGAGGGATAAAGCTGTAACACACAGACCGCAGTAGTTATTCACTTCAGACTGTTCTTGCAGCAGGGAAGGCATCTTCCTTTTATATAGTCAGTTTAATGTGGGTCTAAGATGAGATGTAATTGGGCAAATCAGTGCCTCCCACTACAGAGAGACCCAAACTAGCTTGGAGCTACCAGAACCGTGAGGCAAGGCATAAGACTTGTTTCAGCATGAGCAAGTACTGAAAGTACAAATGATGTGACTGGCACGACACTCTGGTGAGTAAGTCTTGCTGAGCAGCCATCCCAGTGCAGCGATGAAGCTTCCCCACTACAGCTGACATGTTTAGATAGTGCTGTGCACCTTTTATGTACCAGGTGTAGGAAACACTATTTGGAGGGTGTACCAAGTTCAATGTACAGAGAGCACCAGTTAGGCATGCTGTACTGGTTTGGATGTGATGGGGTTAATTTTCTTCATAGCAGCTTGTGTGGGGCTGTGTTTTGGATTTGTGACCAAAATGGTGTTGATAACACACTGATGTTTTAGCTCTTGTAAAGTGGTCTCACAGCATCAAGGCCCCTTTTCTGTTCCTCACGCTGCCCCACCAGCAAGTAGGCTGGGAGTGCACAAGGAGTTGGGAGGGGACATAGCTGGGACATTGGACTCTAAGTGACCCAGGGGACTTCCTTCACCATAGGACATCATGCTTAACAATAAAACCTGGGGGGAGAAGGTTTGTCAGGGCTGCTGTTGCTTGGGGACTGGCTGGTCATTGGTCATCTGGTGGTGAGCAATTGGATTTTTTTTCATCACCTGTTTTTCTTTTTTTTGGTTTATTTAATTTGTTTTGAGTTTTTTTTTTAATTTTATTTATTTATGTATTTATTTTTTTCTGTATTTATTAATCTGTCTTTATTTCAACCTAGAAGCTTACTAACTTTTCCACTTCCAATTCTCTCCCTCATCCTGCTGAGAGAAGTGAGAGACTGGCTGTGTGGGGCTTAGCTGCCTACCAGGGTTAACCCACAACAAATGCCCAGTTGATTCTGTGTAGCATTTTATTTTTAAACATCAAGAGATTACTATACACATTTCTAAACCATATTTCTATAGGTACTATTCTTAAGAAGAAAACTTAGTCTCTAAAGAGCCAATGTTTCCTTATGTAACTGGAAACAAAATACGGGGAACTAGGGGTTACTATAACCATATATATTAATCCGTAATCAATCCATGCTGCCAGGCTATTAGTTTTGTCTTAGAGGCTTTTCTGACCACTCTAACTTTATTGTTGTGGATATTTTAATTTTGGCTTCATTTGTAGCACGGAAGGACATGGGGTTTGTTTGGTTTGGTTTGGGTTTTTTTTGAAAAAGCTCTTTCCCTTTTCCTGTCATGGCAAGAAGAGATAATGGTTCCCAGATGGTGAGAACAATTTTTGTGCAATAGTTGTATGATTTTTGAGGGACCAAAACATGAATAGGTAGTAAGATAGAAATACAGGTATAATCACTTACAACTTTGTTGTGTTTTCATTTGAATCCTTTGAAGCATCATGACTTATATCCTTTAGAACAAGTTGAAAGATTTCAAAATTTTAGTTTAAATTTATGTCACCAAAAAGAAAAATCACCTTGGTTTTCAATATCTGCTTTATTACTTACCTGAATATTCTGAAAGTTCTGTTACTAACTCTGAAGTGTTCCTGTGTTACAAAGGAACAAGAAATATTTCAGATTTCTGCAGTTAGAGACTCCTCAGAGTACAAACTGAAAGAAGTCTAGTCAGGTCATCCAGCATGGCCCTGAAGCTGCCTGGACAGGGAAAAGAAGGTTGAAGTTATACTGCCATTGATCTGGGGCTGCAGCCAGCCTGATACAGTTTTGAATAGCTTTGAGACTGCTTTAAATGACATCTGAGACCAAGCTACACTCCCATGTCAGGGAGACATAAATAACTTCCTGCTTTCTCAGCTGAATATTGGGGATTTTTTATTAAAGGAAACAGGAAAATGTACAGCTTTGTGAAAAAAACCCCTATGATTACTACTCTTCAAAGTATAGCAAATATGTATTCAACTCTTTATTAGTAATACAATATTAACACATTGATGCCCTAACTGAGGTTGGTATCCTATTGTGCTATATGGACACAGAGTAAAATATGGTACCTGCACAAATAAATTGCTATCTGAAGATAGGAAGAAAACCCGGATAAAGGAAGTATTATTATTGCCTTGCTACAAAGGCAGATGAAATGAATCCTGTGTCATACTGCAAGTTTGCTTATGGCCTGAGGATGGCACCTGGGAGTCCTGGGTCTGCCTACCTGTAGGCCTTGCCACCATGCAACTCTGCTGGGGGACAGTGAGTGAGGACATCAGCTCCCCTCCTCTGCCACTCTTCCTTGGCACACCACAGTACACCTTATCCTGTCATGTAACAGACAGCAATTTTGAACAGGTGTAAAACATGGTCCAAAATAGAAAAGTGTGAAGTCTTCTATGTCTTTGTTTATATTTTATGTATTTTCTAATACACCTGTTACTGTAGCTTGGTGACCACTGTTGAGCAATAAAAGAAGTTTATGCTTTTGTTGTTGAGTACAGTTAACTTTTCCCAGGCTGTGAGATTGTTAAATGAAGACTGGGCTGATAAAGGAGGCACTGTGTATTCTCATCTCTGACATCCAATCATAAGTAGCAGAAACTAAATTTTCTCTTTCAAAAGTGCTTATAAGGTAACTTTCAACCATTAAATAGGTGTGACTGAAGTAGTGCCAGTTGAATTTTGAGGGAGAGCTTTCAACAATAGCTCAGTGAGTGGATTCTAGCATATTCTGCTCAGTTCAAGTAACAGTAATTTACATTTCAGTAGTGTTAGCTATTTCAAAGCTGATTAATGTTTATTAGAAAAATGTGCCGTGATGTAGACATCATAACAGTCTACTGTGAGAAACATGTCCCTGGAAGGTCCAAGGATGCAAGATGAATCTAGTCCACGGGCCTTGTCAGAAGTTGGAGTGACATGGAGGAGGAGTCTGATAGTCCTGGATAGGGAAAATATGAATATCATTTAAATATCTGTATAAATGTCTGTGAGTTTCAGTGTTACTGCTCTAAGATAGCTGAGCTATCAGTCTTTTATGGTGTCTCCACATGCACCAAATGTGTTGAGACAGTCTTATCCTCTCTGCCTTCATTTTATATCAACCTATTCTGCATTAAACTCATATATTAATCTTCTCTATATCACAGTGACTGAACAAACAGCATATTAATTACAAGCCAGGACTGCAGAGAATGGCTGCCTGTTTGGCACTGCCTGCCCTCAGTGTGCCAGCCCTCTGTTCCAGCTAAGCCCAACAGCCCAATGTCACCCACTGGTCTAAGCAGTGATCAGGGGACACTTCCAAACCCACCAGAGCCATCTTGTGGCATTTAGAGTAGAAGCTGGGCTTACAGATGGAGATGTTCTGCTCCTTTCCAGAACATGTCACTTTTTGTGATATTATTGTAAATTCAATACGGAGACCGCGCTCCTGAGTTTTTAAATTTGTGTGTGTGTTTTGTTTTGTTTTGGTTTTTTCTTTCTAGAAAAACAGATTAGGTCAGGGTTAAAACTAATTCAGGTTGGTTTTTTTGGCATAGGAAGTTTACATGAAATGGTAGATAAGGCACTGAAGGACATATGCACTTACATCATTTTGGTATTTGACTTCCCATATTTCTTTGCCTTTAACCAGGACTGAGTCAGTTTGACCTGAATTACTATCTCAAATCTTCAAAAACTTGGCACACTGCTGACATAATTTTGGAAAGACGTCCTTATGTTGCCTGAACAAACCTTTCTGAGCAAACATGTGTTCATTCTCTAGTGCTGTCCCCTCAGTGCCTCAAACTCTGGTGTCCAGGATGAAAGCTGGAAGTCCTTTCTATCACTAGTGGTGAAAAAAAGAGGTTTTACACTGATGCAAGCAAGCTCACTCACACTTCAACCTCTGCCACAGTGATCTGACATGCCTGCCTGCAATTATTCTCTGGCAAAACAAAGTTTATGTCAGCTTCTGCTGTCACCTGTTATGGACCATATCTTCTCTGCAAGCATCTTCCTTCATGTTTCTCACCTGTATACTACTGGTAAGATTGTCCAGCTCTGCACCTAAGTGTTTGTCTCCAAGAAAATTGTATTGTGCCTGCAGTGTGCTCAGATTTGCTTGTATATAAGATAAAGCCCTGCATTTGTGACGTAAGAGCTCAATATAATGACATGTCAAGTCAGTATGATCTACTGCATTGTAAATGCTTAATTTTCTGTATTTTTAGGGTTAATAGAATGTACTGAGATTGAAGACTTTTTACACGCATTAGAGAAATGTTAACACCTAAGCACATTACTATGTTATACAACATATTTAGTTTATATTTATTTTGTTTAAATATAGGGGACACAGCCCAAGGAATGTAGTGGAACAGCTGTTCTGAACTCTGTCAGATGATTATATTCAGAGAAGACAGAATTTTAAGCACTTTGATGTAAGAATCTTGTTGACAAAATTAATTTTGGAATTGTATTCTTTGCTGTGCTTGCATGTTGAGATGACATGAAAAGTCTTAGTAGAGTAAAAAGTGGAATTTGCCTGCTTTCTTTAGAGACAGGTGCTAAAAGACACGAATGGATTGTTTTGCCTCTTCTACAATTTAGCTATCTACATTTGAACTCAGTGCCTTAGGCTTCCTTTTTAGTCAGTGGCATTCATAGTGATGAGCTCAGATAAAGTCTTCTGTATTACAGGTATCTTGAATTGGCCAATGAATGCTAGCAGTCTCAAAAAACAGAGGTGTAATTTTTGGTGTAGTCATCTGTTGGACGCTTGGCTTTGTGTGTCAGCAGTACAGTTTATAAAACATTCTCTTCAACCTTTTTGAAGCTATTGCTACATTTTTATACTTAGAAGAACCATTTTCATGAAACATCAGTGGCCGTAATGGGCATTTCTTCTGGCAATACCACAAAAAAGACTGAGGGTTGAAAGCAGTGGCAATATAATTTAAAGGTTATATCATTCAAGGTTAAGTAAGAAAACATTTTTTGATACGGTCTTTGCTTTATCTGGTCTGTAGATGGAGACTAGGGGATTGATTGCTCGTTATCTTACCATTTTTATGTGTATTTACACTCATTAAAAGGCTAAACATCACAGCCATCTTTGCTTCAGTGTTCTAATCACATAGATGTATGTATTTGGACCACCCTCTCATGCACATACATAAATGCATAAGGAGTAGCTTTAATTACAACATGACAAAGAAAAGCTGTGTTCCAGCGGCACCTCTACTTCAATTAGAAAGCAAAAGCTTCTGCTTATAATTGTTTCTATTAAGATCTGTACATATTTCTCATTTAGGGCAACAAGAACTACTTGGGGAAGGAAGCATGCCTTTTAAATAGTTTGTAAACTGCTTGTTCTGTTGCTTAAATTGCCTTCTAACACTTACTGTATGAAGAAATAAGGTTTCATTTTTTAGATTGTTTTGGTTCTCAATAAACATTTAAAGCCTGGTTAAGATTTCTATAGTAAACAAATTATATTTTGTGCAATGTAAACAAAGTTGTAAAGAGTTGTGCATTACACATAGGTCTGGTGGTAGCAACATAAAGCTAATATCAGCAAATGAGAGAATGGGAAACCGGTTGCCTCCTCTTTCTAGTGTGCAATCAGTGTAAGAGTCTCTATGATGGGCAATTACCTTAACTGCCTGCCTAAAGCAGCAGCAAGTTGCATGATCAGTCCAGTGCACAAGATTATACATTCCCCACTACTTGGTGAAGAAATTCAGTCTGCACTAATAGCTATCATATAATTCCAGTGTACTGCTTTTAAACTTGTTAAAAAGCAAAAAAAGTGCTAAGATAACTCAGTTACAAAGCAATGGAAGAATTAATACTTCAATCATCGTAGAACTGCCCAGGCTAGAAGAGTCCTCCAAAGATCATCTGGTCCAACCTTTTGTAGGAAAGGGAGCTTCAATTACACTATCTGGCACCCTCTCCACTTGCATCTCAGAAACAAGTATCAAGAACTCAATTACTATTGCAGTTGACATAGCACGGAGTGATACGGCAATTGCTCGGAAACAGATTGTAAAAGCTTTCTCTTTCTGCTGAAAAATTGCAGAAATCTTCATTTATTTGCATTGATTTTATTTCACCAATTTGGCTTTGTTCTTGTTGAAATACGTTAAAAAAAATGTTTGGCTTTGGTTTAGTTGAACTAAGTAGAAAAAAGAAATGTTATACTTAAAATAATTTTTAGTACAGGATATCTCCTTTTAGTTGTGGGTTTTTTCTATCAAAATGAAATCATGAGCATTCCTAATCCTTTGTTTCAGTCTGTGCTCTTTAGTAATATGTGAGGGAAGAGAGCCAAATAAACAGCTGGCATGTTTTAGCGGTTACTACTAGCTTCTTTCTTGGCTGTCTCTGTCGAATAGGAGGGATTGCCTGGTGAATTTAAACGCAGGGCTGAGTGCCACACATTCTCATTTTACACTTCGACTCTGCTGTTACATTGAGCAGTTCTGGCACAAAGGAACTCTGCAAGCAATGTGGTTGCTTGTTGGTAGGAGCAAGCGAGCCTTCTCCAGGGCTAACTGAAAACTCTGAAGTGAACTCCTAATAAAGACTGCCACAAACATTTGCAAATCTGTTTCTAGTGCAGGGCCATATTCACTGAGCTAAATACATTCCAATGTGTATACATAAAAAGAAGCAACATCCCTCTATACTTCAAAACCAATCAGGCATTGTGCACTTTTTGGGTGATGATGAAATAAGCATAAAATGGATATTGGTAATGAACATCTGCAATATGATATGTGATAGTGAAGAAATTTGTTTCACTTCTGAGAATGACTTTTCCCGCAAGAAAAAAATAAGACTTAGTTAATATTCATGAAATATTATGCTTTTTAATTGCACAGTGTAGCAATATGCAGACTGTTATTGATTATTTTAATTCTATCTTCTATAATTTCTATTTTAATGTTATCACTTTTATTCTGCAGAAGTTGAGAAGATCAATATTACTTTATTGCCTTAGTGAGGTTTTAAAAAAAATCATCAATGTTGAATTAATTAACACCAATTAATTGCATATGATTCATTTCCATAATCCAATTCCTATTGGAGAGCATTTTATCTCCCTTTATCCCTATTATTCTGTCATAGCATCTCAACTTGTTGCATTTTCACTCAAGAAGTAGCTAGCATTAAGTTATAGAATGATGTGAAATCAACAGTGTGATTTGAGAAGGAATACCTTTGAGAATCAAACTGCTACTCTGAATTTGTAATGATTCTTACTTATTAGTGAATATAAATTTATACAAATTGCTTTATTGACTTAGGTAAAAAGTAGATTTGTACAGATGCTTAAAAGTTGGTACCATAGCATAAGGAGGTTCCACATTTTACTGTGGCTTCTAGCTCATATTGTAAAATATGCACATTGAACTATGATGGTTAACAAAGCCTGAGTTTGACCTGTGGAGTGTTAAATTCTCTTTGGCTATGTGTCTGTTTTCAATTTTTTTATGGCAAACTTTTTTACACAGAGTTTCATAGTTCTAGAAATCCTGGTTGTAATGGAGTGTGAAATGCTGTAATCCCTTATCTCAGTTTTTTTCTTCCTGGTCCTCATGTCACTAACCATCTCCTCTTTTTTGATAGCTGCGTGTTTTTTGGTAACTTGTTTAGAGATCAGCATAATGACTTAAGTCTCTAACCCTTATGTCTAGCTATTGTAAATTTTCAGGCCAGTCCACCTGTCCTTACAAATTCATGTCATGCATTTAAATATGGGGGTTTCTATATTTCTTGGCAGATTCTGAGTCTCTTATAACTGTCCATACCTTTATACATGTCCTATATTTAGATTGTGCTGTGTGAATCCTGATTTCGAAACTTAATAGTACATCAATTTAATTGCAATTGGGCTCCAGAATAATACAAGATACTGCATACATATATATATATGCATACAATTTTTTCCATGTAAATATTTTAAGAACCCAGGTAATTTTTTTTTAAATTTGATAATTTATTTATCTAAAACCTCTCTTAAACTGAAGTGTTAGAACCCTTATTCACATGTCCATGTACACAAAGTTTTAATTTACAAAGTTTTACCTTCATTTAGACATGCAGTGTGAAAATACTGGTTTCTGCAACCAGCGCTCATAGTCTGTCTTACTTCAGAGCTGCCCGCTCTTTGTACCCTAATCCACACTGTTCTACAATCTTTTACCCTGAAAATCTCTTTTTACCCATCCCTCAACCCCTCATGAACCCTGCTAAGTGTGGTTACTCATATGCCTTTTCTCTTGATGGTAATAAATTTAATTTCTAGCTTAGTTAAAATGTATAAATACAGTACCTTTCTGAGTGCTGAGATACAGGCCATCCAATACTAGAATCCTTTTTACTGATTGATTCCTTTTTACTCATTCTGGTGTCACTCTTCATTTCATTAATTTTTCATTTTCTGCCTCCAGGAAACTTCTCTCTGATTCTGGCATGTTTCCCTCTTTCTCCCTAGTGAACATACTTGAGACAAAGAAATCTTTTAGCTTTGCAGCTCTCTGTGCCTCATCTGTCATCAACTCGCCTCCATCCATCACACCAAGAGACTACAGTCTCCCTCAAAATCCTTCTGATCCTTATCTATTTGCAAAACCTTTTGTTTGTCCTTCTACCATTGACTACAATTATTTTAACATTTTTCCTTTCTACTGTGGTGCTTTTTGCTTTTACTGTTTTAACAGATGTCTCAATTATAGCAGTAATAGTATTTGAGTACTGTTTGTAAGCACAGTCTTGGGAGGAAAAAGAAAACATAGTTAACAGCTGCAGAATGCTTAAGGACTGTATCCTCCTGTAGATTTTACACAAAACATTCAGGGGCTTTTCTGCTGTAGCAGAAGACTTGGAGATTTTTTTAAACGAAGAAGCCAGAGTATACATAATGCACAGTTCACTGCAATGAGTAGGACTGAAACTCAACCACTCTCAATTGCCTTAGCTACACTAAAGATCACAGTTTAAACAGTTTCCACTGGTTTGCATCAGGTGAGATTATTGTTTGCCATAATCTTTTATGCAACCGGTGAAACCAAAAATGTTGTATTAAGTGACCAGAGAGTTGAAAGAGGCTCAGATTCCCAGCTGTGATTGTTAGCTACTGAAGATGACAAACAAAAGAGATGGTCTGAATGTATCCTGACTGTGAACAGCAGCCAGTTATGTTAAATTGCCTGCCTCTGCAAGAGTGTCCAATACTCTCTTGAACCTGAATAATTTTAAAATTTCAGATCAAAAACTTATTTAATATCAACCAGCTCACTTCTGCTACTACAATCTGATGTAGTGTACCAAGCAGTGCTTGGATGTGAGGGACAGGGCAGGTGCTCCTGTACTTTGTGTAATGGATGAGCAATTTAGGATTAATGTTCAAACTGTCTGTATGAAACTAGAAGTGCAGCCTCTATTTTCAGTAGGTTCTCATGAGTCAAATGGAAGAGTTTCAGCATCCCTGATGAGAGATAGCATTCTGTTCTTTGTAAAGAATCTCTGAGATGAGCACTCCTAGGGGAGACAGCTTTTAAGTAATATTAAATCAGTTACATCTGACTCTTTAGAATATACCATTTTTTTTGTTACTTTTACTGTCTCAGTGGCATCTTAGTTGTGTCTTGTGGACAAAGATGTCAGTGCCTACCATCATCTAGGGTAGACAAATACAGGTCAAAATATAGTCCTCACTGTAAAGAACTAGGACTGTAGGCACCATGTAACAGGTGAAAAGCACAGAGATGTTGAAGTGCAAGCTAACTGGAAGACATTAGAGGTCACAGTATACCTGCTACCTTATCTTTGTCAAGGTTTTGCTTGGGCATTGCCTCAAATAAAAGACTCAAGGAAACAACCAGAGATGAACTATACCATATGAAATCCAGAGGAAATGTCAGAGGTTGTTAGAAAACTGAACAATTACATAGTGGACACTGTCATTTTTACTTTGGAACTTTTCTTTCCAGGCAAAAATACTCTATACACATCATGTTTTCATGCATGGTATCCTTCTTCAAAAATCCCATGGTCTAGGAAGAAAATTCAGGCTTGTCCTTTATAGTAATGTGCTATTGCTGTGTCAGGTCTGCTACTGCAGCAACTGGTAACCTGGAGCATGTGGTGCCTGGAGGATGTATACTTATTCTGTGATGGAAGAACTGTCAGTGCCACAGGTTTGTCAAACTCTTTCAAAACGTGTTCCTCTATGAAGTCACTGTTGTCTGCTCAGCCCAGTAGGGATGCTGGTTGAGAATCAGTTAATTTGGGATTATGAAATGAATAGGGGCATTCAAGGTCAGGAAGGGCAACTTTTGCTTGGGACAGGGAGACATTCAACATTTAAGGAAGTTCTCAGCAAGCTAACATTTAGCTTGTAGTTGGCAAAATGCCATCCCAGGAGGGGCTTTCACTGGATACCCATACACTTCACTGGAAGACTGAAAGGCAGAAAGACCCCTTGCTATGTGCAGACAACAGAGAACTTCTAGTACTAGTACCATATCATCAACTGAAGAGTAGTAATGCACCTTCCTCCAGCACCAGATAAACTGCAGGCCTGGGTAGTAAGACACTGATGTCTGTCCAGGATTTCCATCACCTGATTCCAGTGTGGCCTGCCCGGACACCAGACTACCTGTTCCTCCCAACCTGAGACCAGCATCACTTATCAGACACCTACTAGATCACAGCTAGATTTTCAAGCAAATTGTTTCTCCTGCTCCCCTGGTGTGTGTTGGTAAAGACACAGACTCCCTGTGTTACTTAGCAAAAGCCTACCCCATCAGTGTTGGGAAAGACCTAAATACGTTGGACAATAAGAAGCAGCAGAACATTGGTGAGTCTTTTCAGTTTGAGGAACTAGGGGTGAGGCTAACCACTAACCTCTGGGGTTGTTCAGCTTGGAGAAGAGAAGGCTCTGGAGACACCATATTGCAGCTTTCCAGTATCTGAAGGGTGCCTACAGGAAAGATGGAGAGGGACTTTTTACAAGGGCTTGTAGTGATAGCACAAGGGGTAATGGCTTTACACTGGAAGAGAGGAGATTTAGATTAGAAATGAGGAAGAAGTTCTTCACTCTAAGGGTGGTGAGACACTGGAGTAGGATGCCCAGGGAATTTGTGGGTGCTCCATTACTGGATGTGTTCAAATCCAGGTTGGATGGGGCTTTGAGCAACCTGGTCTAGTGGGAGGTGTCCCTGCCTGTGGCAGGGTGGTTGGAACTAGATGATCTTTGAGGTCCCTTTCCACCCAAACCATTTTATGTTTCCATGTTTCTATATAGGGTGAAGGAATAAACAGCATACAGGTTTTAGATATTGGTTGCACAAGATAAAAATGGGGTAAAGATGGCATATACGCCCACAAACAAACCTTTCCCAACTTCACGTTGTCACGGTTACCTCAAAGGCCTTTGGATAAGAAATGATTGTATAAATTATGTGTCTTAAAATATTGCTTCTTGTTAACAGTATCACTTTGTATTTGGCAGCAAGTAATGTTTGTTTTCCTGAAAAGAATGAAAAAAAAAAAAAAAATCAGTAGTGGTATTTTCAGGACTTAATGACATTTGGACTTTAAATCTATCCTTTCCTTCTTTCACCCAGGAAGATAAATGCCATCATTGTATACCCTCATTCCGGGCCAAGCTCATAGCTTCTTATATGTAAAAAAGCATCCTCAGATGACACAGAAAGAGTGATTGGACCAAGAGTATGTGTGCAAGATAAAGCAGAGGCATCTGGCACCAGAGCTGGGGAGCATGTGGAGGATGGAGAAATGCTGGAGTGTGGCTGGGTGACATCCTCCAGTGAGGCACTCTGAGTTGGCAGGTGCTTGGGGCAACTGTCTCTTGCTCCATGCTAGGTGGCGAGCACAGCAGTGGTGCCTATTCATTACTTTCGCAGGTTCAGAGTCATACTTTTATTATGTCTACTGGAGGAAGGCCAAACACGAACAGATGGGTAGGGAAAGATGTGTGTGAATATATATGGTGGAGATGGCATGAGCCTTCATGCAGAGGAGCCTAGAGTACAGCTGAACACTGTTGTATAAAACTTAACTTTTTTAGAACTTGCATGGGCTGGGAATCTGTCCATTTCCTCTGTAAAGTGTGTCCTAACCCTCGCAGGGAGATAGGAAAGCATATAGGAGATAACAGGTTTAACTGTTCAATGTCGAGTCTTATTAATGAATGAGCAGGGAATTTCATAATGGGTTGGATGGTCTTGTCCTTCTTTTTATGGTAAAACCTGGAAGAGTTTATTAAGCTTAGAGGACAGTAAGCAGAGAAAAGGGAGTTATACTTTTTGGGAGAAGAGGAAAGATTTAAAAGGAATGATGAGAGACATGAGTTGAGAATGAAAAAGATTTTTAGCTTTGAAGTAGTCATGATACCAGGTGTGGTTGTAGAACAATGATCTCCCCTTTGTACATACAGTTTGGATTTGCATAACTTTTGTTTCTGAAACAGCGTCCACCAAGGTTGTACTCAAATTTTCCAATAAGTAGGTGAGGGTCTTCCAAAAACTACAGTGAGGCAGAGGATAAATGCACACAGAGACTGTGAATTGCTCAGTAGGCTATTGTGAATTTGATGAGTTCTGATGTTGAGTCATTCTTGTGGGGCGTGCTGGCAGGTCTTGTCCTGTCATAGCCACCTGGTTTCAGCTAGCCAGTGCATTGACTTCATAATGCTCTATGATGAATGTGATGATAGGTTAGTCAGACTCAAACTACTTTGCACAGGCCATCTTCCAGGGGTTAAAAACTTGCATCTCTACTAGGATGGGGTCCAGGGGTAGGTGTGTCTCCTTGGTATCACTACTACATTTGGTGTAGAGGCAGGTAGGTGATCTTTCATGTTCTGGTTACTGACTCATTTAAAGGACATTGTGAACTTGTAATGCTAATTGTCGGTGACCAGTGCTGTTCAGACACAGTGAGTCTAGCTTTGGTTGTGGTAAGTCTGCTCCTGCCTAAGCTTCAGTGGAGCCCCTGCCTCTTCTCTTCACATCATTAATATCTGATTGTCACACAGGAAAAGTCACAGGCAGATGAAGGAGGGGAGTGGACAGGGCTCTTTATGTAGGGTTCAGTAGAAGTTCGTGGCTTTGGATGTGCAAAATACAAGGAGGAGACGCTACAAAGGCCTTTCTAAAGGATACAAGAGAGCTTATGGCATAGAACCATTTCTGGTGTTGCTTCATTTCTAGTCCTCAGGTGCCCTAAAAATGCCTGCAACATAAACACATATGGGATATTCCCATCTGGGAAGTAATCTTCATGCTGATGTAACCAAGGAGGTCTCCTTGAATATATGAGCCAGAAATAGAAAACAATAAAATGCTAGTACAGAAGGTAAGGTAACTAGTCTGCCTCTACACAAGGATTTCCAGCTGAATGGAGTTGAGTGAGAAGCCAAAAAATTGTAAAGCAGCAGGTACATTCTTCCCTTGTGCTGAGATGCCCAGAAAGCTCTTGTGTCATCTCAGTTTTGCACATAGGTCAGGATGTTTGAGAAACACGTATTCCTTTTTTTTCTAAAAAGGCTTTAAAATTTTAGATGGTAGAAGACTAGTATGTTTTCTACACTAGGACTTACCGAGCTGAGATCTGCTTTTCTGTAAAGTATATTGATCAATGCTATAAAATAGTATAGTTAACTTCACTTTTAAAGCTGTTCTTTGCTGTATTATAATGTTGGATTGTGGTTTGGGTTTTTTTTATAATAGAGAAAAAGAAGAAAATACACCTGGCCAGAGCCTGGTGTGAACTATATGTGGGTGCACTTTATTTCAACCTCAGAGTCCACTTACCTACTTCCTTGTGATTCAAGATAAACTGGGTGACAGTCTGGATTGTTGCCCTCATTAAGATCTCTGGTTTAAATTTAGCTTCTTAGCTATATAACAATACATATGTTTGTTTCTGTAAATGATGAGAACAAAGGAATGTCTTTTCACAGTGACACCAAAATAATGCAGTAAGGGCAAAACCACCTTCTGTTCTGTCCTGTGTGTCTCTGTGGCACGTTGCTGCTTAAAACATTATGGAAGGAAACTCATACTTGTGAAGCTGGTAGACAATATCCATATCTTACCATCACAAGAAAAACATAACCTTATATATATTCTCATCATTATACCTTGCATTAGTGGACTGCTAAAAATACACTTCAGGTATTTTGATTCCTA
This sequence comes from Actenoides lindsayi, assembly GCA_025331215.1. Taxonomy (NCBI): domain Eukaryota; kingdom Metazoa; phylum Chordata; class Aves; order Coraciiformes; family Alcedinidae; genus Actenoides; species Actenoides lindsayi. The sequence goes on along the minus strand of WTSP01012409.1, from coordinate 17,887 downwards.
GTTTCCTTCACAAAGCGTTGATTAAAAACCTTTTCACAAAATAAATGATGATGAGTAAGCTAGTAGCTTACTTCATTGCACATGTTTTTTTCTTTCTTGTTGCTGTTCAATGGTGAAACTTTGTGTAATTAATGTATTTATAGACAAATGCTCATAATAGATCATGTTTAATAAATTGGTCCACAGAGTAAAAACTGCTGAAACTTATGACTTAGGGACACAGTTTACATCGTCTTCCAGAATTATTGACAGACACACTAGGCTATTTGTATTTTTGTTTAGTCCTCAATTTATTTTGCACATTTGTGTTATTTAATAACAACAGTATATAAGGTGATATAATTCATGTAAATGTTACAAGCAGGAAGAATGCAGGCTACAGTTTTATTAGTGATAATAATAAAGGAAATGTCCCAAATGAAATGCATACAAAGATCCCAAATAATGAGGCAGTGTATGATTCCTAAATTATACTGTCCTGGACCAATTAAACAAACCAAATCTCCCTCAAAGAAAATAAAAGCATCAGACACAGACAGGCAAAGCGAGAGCATTAGAATTTAACAGTGTGATGGTCAGGGGTTTATTCCCTGAAGAAGATGATTAGACTTTTGGAACGTACCCAAATTAAGCTCTGAAATGATGCCAATACTGCAGAGTCCTTAAGAGAGTTCAAAGATGCAGCCTAGCCGACTTCACCTTTGCTGTGCTGTGTCTGCTCTTTAGATCTTGCTCTGGTGATGTTAACTGCTTAATTCCCTAGTGAAATACTGAGCTATAACCCACAGGAATAATTTATGATGCCTATTATCTATCTGATATGGATTATCTGATTTTACTGAATGGAACAGTTCTATCTTCTATCCTTGAATACCATGGCAGTAAGCATACTAGGTATAAATATCTAGTCAGAGAAAAGCAGTTTTACTCACTGATTTTGTCTCTTTTGAAAGATATACTTTCAAGCTCTCTGCTTAAAAATAATTTCCAGCAGTTTTGGTGTTAGCTTTAAAAAAATTCACCACTGCACTGGACCTGAGGGATGCTAGTTGCATTAAAACATGAGCAGGTTTGATAAGGAAGAGAAGTTCAGGTGAATAAAGAGAGAAAAATAGTAAATTATTTTACAGTCATTCTTGTTCGAAAGTATGTTGTCTACACACTATTATTTATTTATAAGAGACATTGATTATTTTTGACCAAAACTGTATGCCTTTTATTGTTAGCATGCTATGCTAAAATGTCCTTGAAGCACATAAACTTAAGACAATACAAGTAGATACAATAACAGATAATTTCTTCCCCCGATCCTCCAAGGTTATTATGAGCAAGTGATTTGCAAGTGGAAGATGGTACAGATTACCCCAGTACATACTGTATACCTCACTTATGCTTAGAGCACTGGCTTTTGAAATATTGGTGCGCTTGTCAGTATTATTAGTCTTTCGGAAACTGGTGACTCGCTGTTTAGATTACATCTTAGTTTTATGGATAGTTGGGATGTTTAGCACTTGAAAGATGGGTTAGAATGATTAATCTTTGTTATGCACATCTCCTGTTAAATTATGCATCTTGACCTTTAATGAGGTTTGGGATGACAGGGCGTTTGAGCAGATTAAGTTGCCTTGCAGGGTTAGATATTCATGCACAGCTGATTACTCAACAGCAAAGGTCTTTTGGTCTACTGCTGCAACAGCTTGACATATGTAACTTCCACTGAAATCAATGGGACTAATAGATGCTGAATAAAGGCTATTGTCTTGTAATTGGTACAATATTTGAAAACAGAAATACACAAGCCTTCACAGATCAATTCTTTTTATTGTGTTTTTAACCCTTATTACTATTTTTTCAAGTTTCGGCAGAAGTGCACATGCTTAATTTACTACCATAAGCATTTCTTTTTAACAGTCACATTAAAGTTGATTTGCAGGCAATTGAAGATTGGACCATTAGAGTGTATTTCATCTCTGTACAATGGTAGTCACATGACTGAGTCCACCCTATTGTTGTACAGGTTGTTGTGACAATTGCCATTTCTGTTTCTTTTTACAATACATGTCACAAGTAATGGATTAAATTTATGACATTTTCTCATTGTTGTCCTAGTATTTGTCACTGCAGCCAGAACGTATTATCAGAGACAAACAGAGATGCCAACCATTAAAAAGTGAATGTAATTAATTTTTTTGTCACAAATTTTTATAAGAAAACCTGGCATATGATTAACCCCCAATTATGGAATAAAGTAATTTAATGTGCCTCCAATTAATTAATGATAGCTGAAAATATAAACACCCACATTCATTTTTGGTAGCACACGTTCTAATATTGCTCTATAATATGTTAATATGATGAAGTTTAAATATATATATTTGTAAACAGTAAACAGAAGTGGTATTATGTGTTTGAGATTAAGTTTAAAAAATATATATCAGTTGTGTAACATTTTAGATGATAAAAAATTATGCTGATTTTAAATTTAGTTTGCCTTTTAATGTCTGTCATATTAAAAAAACCCAACTTGCTTTGTAATGGTAGTCATCTCTATAGTCATTGAATTAGTTACCTAAAAAAAGCCCAACAGAGTGAGAGTGAACATCTAGAATTTGAACTAAAAGAAATATAAGACTGCAATCTAGTGCCCTTTGAAAATCAGTGGAAGTGTTCCTTGTGACTTTGATGAGAATTGCATCATGAGAATGAAGAAGCATCACTTGTGGCAAACTCGTTTTTATGGAGCAGTCATGAAGAGTGAGGCAGGGAAGGAGATTTGGACCGCAGTCTTACTAAATAATAGTGATTGGTTAATCAAATAAGGGAAGGAGAAATGGGAAGACTTTGAGGAAGAAAAAGTGTGCTTTAAAGAAAGCAAAGATGTACTGTGAAGGATGAAGGAAAAGGAGTTAAGAGCTTACCGGGAGAAAACATTGAAAAACATAGGGGAAAGGGAGTGTGGTAAAAGGGATGGTAAAAAGCAGTATGCAGTGCAAAGGAGGATACTAGAAAGGGAGATGGTTGTTAGGGATACAAAAAAGGACTGTAGAAAGTTGAAAGGCAGCAATGATGTCCTTTCCTGCCAGTAGCAGCACCTTGGGAACCTTGGTTTCCAGAACAGATGACTGAAATCACAAGCTCTGGCAAGGAATACATGGATCACCTCACAAAAGGTAGGAGAGGAAATCTGGGACATGTTGCCTTGTGGAGGCAGGTAGAGAATTGAAATGAAGATTTAATACAGTAACAAAATATGACTGTTAGTATATTTTTAAATGTGTGAAAGTTTTAGTTTTTTTCTGACTAGAAAACTAGCAAAAATCATGTGCTCATTTGGGATCTCCAGTTGCTCAGCTGGTTGAAAAAACTGGAGAGAACACTGACCAGAAGCACCCTGTAGGCTAACTTCTTGAACTTCACCCTTACTTTTAACTCCAGTAACTCTTCAAGGCATTACACATGACATCTCTGTGTACTTATGAGCAAAGAGTATGAACTGCTGCTGACACGAAAGCCAAAATTTATACTTGGTGTACCTACAATGAGTACTACCAGAGACAAATTGCCCCCTGTATTCTTAACTCAAGCATTCAGTGTGAAATTCAATTTTCCCTGACATTATTAGCTCATCTGTGTTGCTAGAACTGGTTGATACTACAGGCCCGATAGGTCATAACCAATGAAGTCTGTATCAAGACTTGAGAGCAATTTAAGGATTAAATTCAAACTAACTGTTCAGTGCATTATTCCAAGTTTCATAACTACAGAAATGTTGAAAAAATATGAAGGATTCAGCAATGTCAATTAAGAACAACTAGAAGGTAGGTCCGCCACAATCGTTAGAAGAAATTAATAGTGAACTAGGTAGTAAGAATTGTCCTGGGAACTGCTAACTAACCCAAATTCAAAGCAGAGCATTAGATCCGAATGGCATAACCTTTATAGACTGCATAAGATGCCCAGGAGTGATGTAAGGTGAATGAAAAAGCAGAAATCACTGAATTTGGCTTCAATTTATAAATTACAGTTAAAAGGTCATTAAAAACCCCTGACAATGTATTTCTTTGAAAAAGTCTTAATCATGGGACCAACTTAAGTGCAATTTAGACTGCCTCATATAATCTCAATAGTAGGACCTGGAGAAAGTCTGTTAGCTGCAGGCTGTTTGAAAGACAAGTGAACTTGTCTTTCACTATCTATTTAAAATATAATGCAAATTTTCCACCTTTGTCTTCAAAGTCTGCATTTTGTATGGGTAAAGCAAGGTCTGTAGTCAACAACTTGTGAGAGTCATCTGCCTCTGTTGTCAGATTTTCTCATAGTGAGGTTCAGACATCTATTCAAATACAAACCTATGATATGTCATGCTTAGATATCCCTGTATAGAATAGGCTTATCCTATCTCATTAGCTACACCAAAAACCTAATGCTAAGATCATGTATCTTTCTTGGGCATGATAACAGTGGTCAGAATGACTCAAGCTTGAGCAGGAGTTGACTGACGAGTAAAGCTGGAGGAAAACCAGTATTTGTGTCTTTCTGGAATACCTCTATATCAGAATCACTTTTCTAAAAAAAACAAAACTTGTAAAAGAGATCAGTGTTACATTATTTTCCATTTAAAAGAGAATATTTATGTCTTGAGGCATTTTGATCTGAAAAAGTACAGTACTGCTCTGTGTCCATGTGCAACACCCTTGTATCTCAGAGAAGTCGGAGTTCAGGAATTTCATGATACATTTTCCTCTAAGGAACACTGTTCTTGTCTGGACCATATCTTCCATTGTGCCTTCCAGTTACAATAGTCCTGTGTTGCCTTAAAGCTATTGATGGAGATGACAGAACAATATGGGTAGGTTTTAGTTTACTGAACCCAAAACAAAATAAATGATGTTGATATCCAGAGCACCAGTAAATGTTACAAAGATCATAGTGTTTTACTTCTGAGGTTCTTCTATGTGTCTTCCTGTGAAATATTGATTAAAGTTGACATGAGAGTCCCATGCTGATTTTAGCACCTGTGGCTTAGACTGCTCTTACGGTCTGGCTTGCAGTCCCGCACACAAAGAATCACACAGAATTGTCACAGTTGGAAAAGATCTCTAAGATCAGCATGACCAACCATCAACAACAATAACAACAACAAAGAAGCAACAAAAAAAACCCCAAAATGACAAACACAAAAACCCCACCTTACCATTCCACTAGAGCAGGTTCTGAAGTACCTTATCCACATGTTTTTTTTAATACCTCCAGGGATGTTGACTACACCACCACTCTAGGCAGCCTGTTCCAGCACCTGACTACTCTTTCACTAAAAAAATTCTTCCTGATATCTAATCTAAACTTCCCCTGGTGCAGCTTCAGGCTGCAGACTTCCTCTAGTTCTGTCATTATTTACTCGAGAGAAGAGGATGCACCTACCTTACTACAATCTCCCTTCAGGTAGTTGTAGAGAGTGATAAGGTCTCCCCTCAGCTTCCTCTTCTCCAAACTAAACAATCTGAATTCCCTCAGCCTCTCCTCATAGGACTTGCTCTCCAGACCCTTCACCAGCTTGGCTGCCCTTCTCTGAACTTGCTCCAGCAACTCAATGTCTTTCTTGTGGTGACATGCCCAGAAAAGAACACAGTACTCAAGGTGTGACCTCACCAGTGCTGAGTACAGGGGCACGATCACTGCCCTTCTCCTGCCGGACGCACGATTTCTGATCCAGGCCAGGATGCTCTTGGACTTCTTGGCCACCTGGGCACAGTGCTGGCTCATATTCAGCTGGGTGTTGACCAGCACCGCCAGGTCCTTTTCCACCAGGCAGCTTTCTAGCCACTCTTCCCCAAGCCTGTAGCATTGCCTGGGGTTGTTGTGACTGAAGTGCAGGATCCAGCACTTGGTCTTGTTAAACCTCATACAATTGGCCTTGGCCCATCAATTCAACCTGTTCAGATTGCTCTGCAGAGCCTTCCTCCCCTTGAGCAGATCGATACTCCCACCCAATTTGGTGTGTCTGCAAACTTGCTGAGGAAGCACTCAATCCCCTCATCTAGATCAGTGATAAAGATATTGAACAAGACTGGCCCCAAAACTGAGCCTGGAGGGACACCACTGGTGACTGGCTGCCAACTGGGTTTAACTCCATTTACTGCAACCCTCTGGGCCCAGCTGGCCAGACAGTTTTTAACCCAGCGAAGAGTACACCTGTCTGTGCCATGAGCTTCCAGCTTCTCTAGGAGAATGGTGTGGGAGACAAACATACCCTCCTCTATAAGTAGATATATTGTAATTTCTCCTGAAGTTTAGGGTGCATTTGATAATTATTTCTACATTAGCTGCATTCCACTGGACTGAAACATAATGTGCTAAATTTTGAAGTTCCTGAAAAGGAATCTGAGATTGGTAAAGTAGACAAGCAAATATTCCTTGATTAAAATTGTTGGTAAAGGTTTTGACTGACAAAATCATGTGAGAGGAAGAACTCCTAGAATGGTTAAGGACGAGCCTGTGGTTGTGGAAACTATGTATATCCTATAACATGGGGAGAAAAAGAACAAAGAGATCCCTAAAATCTGAATTTACACCGTTAAAAGAAAACAATGTAAAAGTAGTCTTCTAGTTCTTTCTGAACAGATTCATCCAAACATGGACAAACTCAAGGTCTCAAAGTATAGTTCAGAAGATGATGGTTAAAAAAGGCATAAATAAGGAATAGTGTGTTTCAGAAAGCAAAAACCTTATAAAAATAGAATTTTGTCTAAATTAAAGTCTAACTATACTTTCAGTATATTGTTTTATTAAGTTTTCAGCTTATTCTAGCTGTTGAGGAAAAAGTGATGGTTGAAGAGCACATATGCAAAAACCACCTCTCAAGTATGTTGAAAAAGTAACAGTTTCAATCTATCCATTAAATTTTAAGAACAAATGAATTAGAGAAAGAACGCAGAAGAGTCTTCTGGTAAATCTTCAAGTATCATATGGCAGAGTCTTGGTCAAAACCAAAGCTATAGGTATATGGATACAGAAAAGATAAAAAAAGAGCTGAAAACTTTTATGAAATACATATAATTCAAACAGGAAAAAAAAAAAAAAGTTGAAAAGTTGAAAGTTACCAGTTTATTCTCCGTTATTTAGTTAATAGCAGTATTTACAGTCATAACAGTCTAGACCAACAGCAAGAGAGAAGAAATATCTTTGTAGTCTTAAAACACTGCGAATTCTCAATTCCTAGCCTGTGTTTGACATTACCTCAGAGTCAAAAGTCTCCTTATGTACTTTAGGAAGCAAATCCTGGATTTGGTAGACCCTGGCTACCCTGTATTCTTTTTTTAACAGTGACTTCTGACTATATAAGATGCTGCACTTCATGCTGTGTGTATAGAGGTATGCTTTTTTGTACTTTAGCTGTGCGTACAAGAATATACAGTCTGAAGAATCTGTTCAGCTACATATTAGTTTCATAGACTATGCTAAAATGTATAATGAATGAAAAAGTAATAATGAAATTGATGTAAACATATGCAGTGATCGATGTTTATGTATAAGTTAAATACAGTTAAGAAGTCACAAATATACGTGAGATTTTCATTTCTGATACAAGGAGGGATCCAAGCAATGGTGTATGTAATTCTACCATTGGTATTTTCTTAAGCACATGAAATTTCTTTCACCTCACAGAAGAGATAGTGTTTTCAAATTCAAGCATATAAAATAAAACATATAATTGAATACAGTAAGACTGACTCTATTTAGAAGGTCTAACTGATGAGACTCGTGAAAGACTATAAAAAAATACTACTGTGAGATTAATTTGTGCAGAAGAATGTATGTCAAATATTCAAGCAGCAGAAATTATTGTAGTTGGGGGCAGTGTTAGTGGTAAAAAGCCCATATGCTGAAGACCTAGATGTTCTTTCTCATATTTATAAATTGTTAAGTTTGTATAAAGAAATGTTGGTTGGAAAAAAGTACTTCAAGATCTAAGAAATAAGAGTCTCACTGTTTCCTGTTAATCTAGAATTTGCCCTGAAGTTTGGAAGCAGATAAGCAATCTCTTGTTCTTGAAGACAACAGACCAAGCCTAAATATGGTTTACTAGCTGTGCTGCTATTTAATACCTCTGTTTGCCTGCAAGATAAGATTTTATTGTGCTGTACATGGTTTACTACTAAGACCACTGGAAAGACATGATTGCTTCTGAGATGATGAAACACAGTGAATATGTATCTCAATAGGATCCATTCACTTTTGGGACATTTCGAAACCTTCTTAGAAACTACCTGCAGCACTTAGCATAGGAAGCTTCCCATTTTTTGCTCCCTTTGTTCAGAGCATCCGGTAATCACTGTTTATACTAATTATGTGATGTTATCCTTAGACCTGGCAGAAGTGAAATCCATGCAAACCCTTCCTCAGTGGGAGAGGGTGGAGAAAGCATTCTCCCAGCTGTGCTTCAGATTGGACACTTTACAGCTCTGCTGGGTGCTTACAAAGTGCAAGGAGGGAACAGTTTCTGTCCTTGGTTCACAATCAGAAATTCCAGACTGTAATTATGCACCTCAGCAAGACAGATGAACTTGACAGCAAGAACTACTGTTTGCCTTTTCATTATGGCTAGTAGACTGTATGAAACTGGTGCAATTGTTACCTCAATACGTCTTACTATGATTTGACCTCTTTCCACACTGGGGACTGATGGGAGAGCAACAGGTCAGTTAAGATAACATTCACTGGAGCATGATGATATCATCAGGCCATCTCAAACACCTTCCTGAGATGTACTGAGTACTTTCAATAAGGCAAATTCTGTTTTGTGAAAGAGTTTGAAAAATTTGGGCTTTTTTTTCTAGTGAATGTGGATATATTTGAAATAGGATAATCCCTCTGGAAAAAATACTGTTCTTTGATTAAAAAAAATTTGATATTTGCACAATACTTTAATCTGTGGTTATTGTGAGCATTTTAACATTATAATTGCAAGACATCTGCATGGTTTGTGTGTTGGTTAAAAATCATACTATCAAATAGCCTATTTTCTCAATAGCTGCTCAAGAAATTTTCAAATGCTATTGAAATTTGTAATATAGAAAAAAGGTCTTATTGTTTCCACAACCATTTCCAGGTTAGACTGAGTATTGACTCAAATCATCACAGTAGCTGTATATACTGTCTTTTACTCAGGAATACTCTGCAGGACACTATGAAGTTATTTTAATTTGAATGTTCAGGAGAGAGTGTCTGGAGTTGCTGAAAAGTTTAATTATGACATAAGTATTTTTAAATCCCTAGGATGATGTAGTTTTGTTGGGAATAACAATCTTTACTATACTAACCTATAGTTCCTGGCTTTAAATAAAATGGAGATTTTAGTCTTAATTTGGAAAGCACAATTGCTATTAACTGAAAACAATTAAATAGGTATTAAAGACTGAAAGGACTACTCTCAAACCTAAATAAATTAAGCCTCTATATCAAGTGTAGTTGGTGTCATCTGCTTTATTTGTGTCTAAACTTCCACTATCTGAGGACTTTGTTCTCTGGGGGTGCCTATCCGGCAGTTTCAAGTTTAATTGGTGGGATTTATGTACATGTTTAATCTGTGAAATCAGGTTTTGAAAATAAATGTAAAAATAATCAGGTATCCAAGCACTTGGACATATTCCATTTCTAGATGTATTTTTGAATCTATATTGAATTATCCTCAGTAAAACTGAGGCCACACGTTGGGAGACCAGGTTGTATGTGAGTAAAAATCACTAGAGGCTGGTTGGAGTATCTACAGTGTCTTAGGCTTTAATTATTTTAATGAATAATTAACTGTTCTGATACTAATTATGTGTTTCAGACATCTATTAATTGATTACTAATCCTTTGGGGTTGTATATGCAAACCTATGTATAGTATGCCTTTGAGGGAAAAGAACTGCATAAAGTCCTGAGTAAGTATGGACTACATCAGGGTAGTTAAATGGTAAGTGGGCTTTCTTCGTAAAAGCTACCTGGTGGTAACCTTGTTGAGTATCTGTATCAAAGTGTTACATATAGTTTGTGAAAATCCTCTGAATTTCACAGTGGGAGTAAACAGTGCTATCATTTTCTGGAAGTTAAGACTTATGATGTGATAATACCAGCAGCACCCTACTAGTATAGATACATCATTCATCATTCCAGTATTCAGTCTGAACAATATATGGAAACAGACAATAGGAGTCTTTAATTCAGTGTACAGACTTAGGCTTCAGTACTATAGGTATTTAGAGGTATAATATCACATGATTACTTAATTATCTCATTCAATATTACATTCTCTTGATAGCCTCAGTGAATGACTAATTCTTTGGTCATCATAAACATAAAACTTTGCAACATTATTAGTGTATAAATTTGTAAAGTATCTTGTAAAAGTTATAAATTTTATATTTTTTGTTAGTGATAAAATTTTGGCAAATGATAAAACAAAATAGACTGAATATTGGAGTTTTTTCATCATAGGTCAGTTCTGAACAAGGTCCATATGTTAGCTACAGGCAGTCCTGATGTCCTGCTTTAAGTTTGATTTACCTCTTCTGATTGATATTTAACAATGGTCACATGCGAGTAAGTAGCAGAGAAAAAGCGTTGTGGGTTATATCCCACAGGCACAAAGACACTCACTCATGACTTCCATAGTGGGACAGGGGGAGAGAATCAGAAGGGTGAAAGTGAGAAAACTTGTGGGTTGAAATAAAAGCAGTTTGATAGGTAAAGCAAAAGCTGCTTGCTCAAGCAAAGACAAGGAATTAATTCACTGCTTCCCATGTGCAGGTAGATGTTCAGCTATCTCCAGGAAAGCAGGGCCCCATCATGTGTAACAGTGACTTGGGAAGACAAATGCCACCACTCTGAATGTCCCCCTTCCTCCATCTTTCCCCCAGCTTTTATTGCTAAGCATGATGTCGTAATATGGGATATCCCTTTGGTCAGTTCGGATCTCCTGTCCCAACTGTGTCCCCTCCTAACTTTTTGCCCACCCCCATCCTACTTGCTAGCAGGAACAGAAGAGGCCTTGACTCTCTGCAAGCACTGCTCAGCAGAAGCTAAAACATCCCTGTATTATCAACACTGGTTTGGTCACAAATCCAAAATATGGCACCATAGGAACTGCTAAGAAGAAAATAACACCATTACATCCAAAACCAGTAAAGGCAAGAAAATCTAGGTATAGATCTGAGTTCTACTTATTTATTTTCCTGAATTAAAATATATTTGTAGCTGGGCTTTTGAAAGAAGATAATTCTAGCGCTAACATGCTGAAAACAGAAAAAAATTATTAATGGTCTTTTGGAGACTCTTCTTTATTCGTTTCTCAGAGGAAAAATACAAGGGGACAATCAATGCATTTGAAAGCTGATAATCCTAAGAGAGGAAAAAAAAGAAACAGTAAAGGAAAATGATAGAATTAATTTTCTTAAAACCTCTCCTTGGCAAGTCAGATATTCTGCTGGCAGATGGCAATTGAACTTTCCTTATCTGACCCCATTTTCCATTTTTATTTTTTTTCAATACTGCATTTGGTTGCAGTGCTATTTGACTTGTTAAACTGTGGCTTGCTCACATACAGACTCAATCTTACTGACACAAATTTGTCAAGTCTGGGACTAATACCATCTAACAAGTTAATTTATCTGTGTTAGTGCTAGTGGATTCACTGGTCATTCAGTGGTACATTTTTTTATTGCTTCTCCTGTTTATCGACTCTTCTTTGGTAGCTTACTGACCAAAGTGACTTATATTTAATACTGCATTTCTGGATCAACTTTGTCAACAGTACTTCCAGGTCATTGAATGAGTAGCATTGTTTTAATTGGAAAAAAGATACAGTCCAGGTGAAGTGAAGTTACAGTGATAAATACTCAGCACTGTTAAGTCAGGACACTTACTAGGGTATATAATTATTTGTTTCAGAGTACATAAATGCAGCTGTTGTAGTTTTAAAGTGTTGTCATTGTTGTTCCTTAGTCACCCTAATTCCTTTACCAATCTATGGCACTATTGCATTAAATAACATTCCTCTTCTTTAGTGTCCATTCTTTTAGTGTCATTGAAGGCAATGTGTAGTAATGGCAAAGATGGACTCTGGAAGGACAGGTATGCAGCATGACTTTACATACTAAGTTCAGCAGCTGAGCCTGGGAAGATCTGTCTGTCAAATTACTATTACATTCTGTGGGCACTAAAGTATGAGCATCAATGGAACACCTTCTTATAGAGCCTGGGCACTACAAGTTAAACAGTAGTATAAAAATGTTGAATTTAGAAGAAGTTGGTCATACAAATTGGTCATTAAAACTGGTTCATCAGTGAAGAAAAGAGACTAAATCAGATAAAGTCATGTAGAACTCAGAGTTCATATATTCTGAGAGTCAGGCAGACCAAAATCACACACATGCCCACTGGCTTGTCAGTGTACCAGACAGGTCGTAGGTTTGGAAATTTTGGCTGAATTGACTCACTTTCCCCCTGCTACCTCTAGTGGGATGGGGGAAGAGGAAAGGAAGAGTAAAAGCAAGAAAACTTTGAGATAAATAAAAAAAAACCACAATAATTGTTTAATAAGTGAGGAGAAGTGAAGAAGAGAGAAAGAAAAAAAGGTGATGCAAAGGCAGTCACTCACCACCTCCCACAGGTGCACAACCAGTCCCCGAGTAAAAGATGGCTCACCTCCCTAAGCCCTCTCTTTTCCCTTTTATTGCTGAGCATGATGTGATATGCTGGGACATGTGACATATGAGACAGTATGTCTTTGGTTAGTTTGGGTTCAGCTGCCTGGTTGTGTCCCCTGCCAGTCTGTTGTGCACTCATTCCCCAGACTATTCACTTCAGGGGCCCAGACTGAGAAACAGAGGCGGCCTTGATGCTGTGCAAACACTGTTCAGCGAAAGCTAAAACATGTGTGCTATTAGTATTACTTTGGTCAAAAATCTAAAATGCAGCCCCATATGAGCTACTGTGAAGAAAATTAGCTCTATCCTAGCCAGGCCCAGTACAGCTGTGTAGAAGGTTCTTAATACCAAGCAGGTGTGCTCTTTAATATATACTCCAACCTTTCTCAGTAAAGTGTTCTTTTCAAAAGATAACCTATTGCCATTTTTAAAGAAAAAAAATCATTCTTCATTTTAAGGATTCCGTTAAGATTTTGGTGGATACAGAGACCTCAGGATTCTTGTGGGAGGAAGGCTGGGATCTGTCTGTCGGTTTAAATGCTTATTTTAAGATGACTTTTTACATTTTGTTCTATCAGTAAGTGCTCTTTCCTTCTCCCCCTACTGTCTTTCCACCAATACATCCATGCATGGGTGCTGCTCATTTCTCAATTCTGAGGCTGTCACTTTTCTTTCTAACCAGCCTTCTGTGCTGGTGACTGCTGCTATAGCACTTTTGCTTTGGCTGGGCAAGCAAAGTGAATCCAAGAGAAGCAATACATCAGTTATGAAACTCCCACCAGAAATTTTAATATCAGCACCTGTGATCGATGAAGCCAGTCTTCCAATCAGTGTATGGAGGATTTTAGCACATAATTTTCACGGTGTTAAAGTGAACTTCTCACATAAATCCTCCACATAGTCTATCTATGTGGGGAGCCTGGCTGCCTGGAAGAAAAGCTAATGTATAATATCTAGTTTTTTCAGCATTAGCATCCCTGCTCCCCATCTTTCAGGGTGCCTCTCCTGTGTCACCGTCCTGTCCTATACATATGTAATGTAGTGCCCTATTTTGGTCACAACTCTTCATATTTCATATATGCCCATGCACATTTATGTACATGGCAGTGTAATACATGCCTAAGCCATCTGGTATCTTTCCTTGCAAATGTTCACACAGAAAATTGACTGTGAGTAAGGTTCTGAACCTGCCTGTCCAAATGGTCCATATTTGTTTGATTTTTCTAGCAAATGCATAGATCCTATTAGTGAGACTGATCCAACATATTTCCATGTGTCAGCTGTACCTGCTGCAAGTGTCATTCTGTTCAGTGATAACAGGACTTGCATCCTAAAATAGAGAGAAAACAAGAACATCAGGTCCTTTTGAGGATCTGAATTGCTTTTTCTACCATCTGCTGACCAATGCTTTGAAAGAAAGAAAGTCTGTGTCTGGATTGACACCTTTCTTCTTTTTAAGCCAATAAAAGATCAGCCTGCAAAAGAGCCTAGACATGCCATGTTTGCAAGTGAAGCTTATTAGAACTTAAAATGTCAGTGGCATCATACATTTGCAATATATTATATTACACAGGAGTTGATACAGGTGTTCTATTAGTGTACTAGTTATATTTAATTATCCTTTGAAACCGATTCATTTAATTGTGCCGTAAAGCTCTATTTTATTGTTACTCTAGATAGCGTGATACAGAAATTGCACAAGTTACACAAGAGGAGAGACAGATGTGAACAAGAAATGACATTTGAATCCCTTGTTTCATTGTTACATCCCTTGTTTCATTAAGGGGTATACTTTGGAAAGATGTTTCAGATATTCTTGTATGAATAATTTTTGTCATTAGCAGCTGTGCAGACAATGTTAGAAACTGTAGGAGTCAGTTTATGCTGCAGGACCCAGTTTATTCATCAACAGGTGTAGCCAGTAGAATGTTTGCATGGTCAGAAGGAGTGTTTGGGGCTAAGGAGTTCCTTTCTCTGAAGTATCTGATGTCAGTGAATAGTACTATTCCAGATGGACCAATGATCTGTCCTAACAATGTGTATAAAAAAAGGAAAATAAAAACAATTTCCTTGGTATTTAGATCTGGATATTTTACTATACATCCTCATTTCACCCATATTTTTTTGATGTGAAATTTGTTCCATGTGACACCAACCATTATTAAATTCCATTTTAGATGTTATCCAGTAAGGCACAGTCAACCATCCAGGGAAAGACAACTTTATATTTCAGTGCAATAAGATATCTTACTTGCATAACACATTCATTTTAATTTAAGTATTTTATTAAAACAAAATTTGCTTCCTAATTCTCCTGTATTCAGCGTACTATTGACATAATGAGCTCTTTTCTTGATTATTTCAAAATACCACGTAACTGCATGGAAAGTCCACTGTAATCTAACCTTAAATACTTTCAGGTGTATTAAATTGCTGTGAAATTCTGTCTGGAGTCAGTAGTCATTGCAACCATAACCTCACAGACAGGGTCTAGTACTGATTCAACTCACCTTTGTGCTCTCAGAGTCCCAGTTTGCACTGGATACTGAAACAGGCTGTGGCTGTTTTTCACACCAGCTGTGCTATGAGACCCTTCATTGCTTTGGCTTGAGCATAGCCACAGCTTTGTTGATATGTGAAATTTTGCTGTCCTTATCAAACAGTTCCATTTTGGAGGCAGTCACACAACCACCACTGAAAAATCCTTCTTTGAGGGCTTTAGAGGTCTCTTTAAGTGGCTAGACAGGCTAGAGCTCAGGAAGAGATAGTTTCACTGATCTTCAGATGGACCATGCTGAGAGGTGAGCTAAGCAGCTATCTCTGCCTCTGTAATCTCTATCACCCATGTTGTTTTCTTTCCCATTTGTCACATCAAATGCCTCATACTCAGTCTGCAAAGGGCAATCTTAGCTGAGCCACCATATATCTACTCATCTGCAGGGTGCAGCCATAGCAAAATTAATGGGAGAGATTTGCCTTTATACTTCTTACTTGGCTACTTGGACTCACTTCTGTTTCTTCCCTTGTAACTTGGATATAATCTGCACAGAATTTGCAATTTCCGTATAAGTGTTTGTATTATGCACTAGAAGGAAATAGTTGTTTATATTTGCTGCTCTTGTAGGACAGACTCTAGACCTTATGTGGTGTGCTTTTGTGGTGTGGTATGTGGCATGACACTGCAGTGCTGTGGAGGATCATGACCCAGTAAAATCGTAACTGTGTTATCATGACTGAGCAAAGGCAAATTATCCCTTCCTTTGATTACTGTAAGTAGTCTGACTGCCATACAGAGCCTGCTATTAATATACCACCTTTGGTGCCAGAACTAGCTCATCTGGTGTGATTTAGGAGGAGGGACTTGGGGACTCCTTGCAGCAATGTCTTGCACAGTGTATACTTGAAGTCTTCACACACATTTTTATTCTCTTCCACTAGGAGCAAAGATGTCCCTGAAAATGTTTCAGATGGTTTCCCTTCATATTCTTACCTCTTAGCCATATCAGTCTCTCTTTGTCTGTCAGCTTTCCCCTGCTTAGTACTGCTGTTCTTACCTGCCTGAGATGCATTTTATTCCACTTCTGCTTGCATCTTCTCCTTGACAAACTCCTGAGCTGGTACTTATGGCTGCTGGTACTGTCTCCCTTCTTCATTGCATCATTGACTGTGCCAGGCTCTAGATTTTCATCTTAATGCTTGTATGCCTCTGGAGAAGGTGGCTTCTAAGTATTTTAACAGTCCATCACTGTTGTTTCTTGACATATATCCATCAGCTTTTTCTCCTCGTCTGGTTTATGTTTTATTTCTTGTGCTAAAGGCACAAGTGGAAAGGTGTTAATCAGTGAGGGCATGAGGGGAAGAGTCACAACACTGACCTCCCACCTGCTCCACAGCCATGGGAGAGGTGAAAATGAAGAGAGAAAATAATTTGGGCTGATGGCCAAAAAAAGCAGACGACACCAGATGCATTACTAGTGAGACAGAGAACAGGGCAGAAAGCCAGAGCCTAAGGCCAAATGCTAGAGGTTAGGCAGTCCTGGGCTCCAGTCAAATCTTCTTGCATGGACTCATCAAAATCCCAGTCAAATTAGCATAAATATGAATATATTTGCATATAATAAGAATCTCATACTGTATATTTCCCCTCATCAGGCAATAAAACCCCTGCAGTTTCTCTATTCTCCCTGTCTCCCATTGTATTCTCAGCTGCCTCTTGCAACTAAAGGCTTTTTGTCTGCTGTTTCACTGACCGGTATGCTGTATAGGTGCTTCTATCCTGTTCAGAAACTCACAGGAAATGAGCTCAAAATTACTGTATGACCATTCCTTATTCAGTCAGCAGAAAGAAATGTGACTTTTTACTGAATTATGCACAAAGGAAGGGATACCATCCAGAGGAACCTTGACAGGCTCAAGAGGTGGGCCCATGCCAACCTTATGAAGTTCAACAAGGCCAAGTGCAAGGTCCTGCACCTGAGTCAGGGCAATTCAAACCACAGGTACAGGCTGGGTAGAGTATGGACGGAGAATACTCCTGAGGAGAAAGATTTGGTGCTGGTTGATGAAAAGCTAACCATGAGCCAACAACGTGTGAGTGCAGCCCAGAAAGCCAACCGTATCCTGGGCTGCATCAAAAGAAACATCCAAGAGGTTAAGGGAGGTGATTCTCCTCCTCTGCTCCACTCTTCTGAGACCCCATATGGAATACTGTGTCTGGCTCTGGAGCCCCCAACACAAGAGGGACATGGACCTGTTGGAGTGGGTCTGGAGGAGGGCCACGAAGATGATCAGGTTCCTGAAACACCTTTCCTACAAGGACAGGTTGAGAGAGTTGGGATTGTTCAGCCTGGAGAAGAGAAGGGTCTAGGAAGACCTCATTGCGGCCTTCCAGTATCTGAAGGAGGCCTACAAGAAAGCTTAGGAGAGACAAGGAAGCATGGGAGAGACTTTTCGCAAGGGCATGTAATGATAGGACGAGGAATAATGGCTTAAAACTGGAAAGGATAGATTTAGAATAGAAATTAGGAAGTTCTTCACTGAGGGTGGTGAAACACTTGAACAGGTTGCCCAGGGAAGTTGTGGATGGCCCCTCCCTGGAAGTGTTCAAGACCAGGCTGGATGGGGCTTTGAGTAACCTGGTCTAGTGGGAGGTGTCCCTGCCACAGGCAGGGGTTGGAATTGGATGATCTTGTGGTCCCT
>WTSP01012407.1:28777-71247 GCA_025331215.1 Actenoides lindsayi | reverse complement strand
GGCACCGGCTGGGCGCAGGGGGTGTGGGGAGGAGGAGGAGGAGGGTCGCCCAACTGCTGCCACTTCGTCGACCGTGAGCGGCACTCGCTGGCGGCGGCAGCCCGCCCCTCGCTGCATGGCAGCCCAGTGAGGGAGGAGCGGGCGAGGGTCTGGCGCTGCCCGGAAGCCCAGGGACCCAGCGCCGGCGGCAGCAGCGCCCGCCGCCCTCCCGCCGGGATGCGCCCCGCTCTCCGCTGAGGCGCAGCCCCGCCGCGATGCTCTCCCCCGAGCGCCACCGCCACCACCGCCACCCCCCGCCGCCGCAGCCGCCGCCGCACCACCCGCCGCAGCCCAGCCATGTCGTGGCCACCATCGAGAACCTGCCGGCGGAGGGCGGCAGCGGCGGCGGCAGGAGCGGCGTCTCCGCGCCCTCCTCCAGCGTGCGCCAGAGGATCAGGAAAGTGCTGAACAGGTGAGGCCAGGGGATGCACCGGGGCTCCGGCGGCGCGGCACGGCTCCCCGCCCCGTCGCCTCTTGCCCTGGGCGTGCAGGTCCCGAGGGCGGCCGTCGGGAGAGCCCCGGCGCGGTCCCCTCGGCGGGATGGAGCGGGGAGCACGAAGGCTCCGGCGGGGCGGCTCGTTGGGCTGGGCTCAGCCGGGTTGGCAGCGCCTTTCCCCGTGGAAGCCGCGGGCAGGGGGCGGCGGCGCGGAGCGGCCCATTGTTGCCTCCGAGGCGGCGGCGTGAGGCGCGGCCCCGGCCCGCTGCCTCCCCGCCGGTGCCGGTCCCACCTGCCCTTTCCGCAGGCACACCCCCGCAGCGGAGCCCCCGCACCTCTCGCCCGCTTTGGCTTTCCTGTCCCGTCGCGGACACGCGGGGTGCGGCGGGGAAGGGGAGCCGACGATCCCGCTGCCGCAGCCCAGCCCGTGGCAGAGGCGCCGCCGGGGAAGTTGGAGAGCGGGCGGCGGGGAAAGGACGGCCCCCCCGGTCCCTCCCGGAGGGGATGCGCAGCAGCGGCCGGCCGGGGCCTGATGCTCCGGGGTGCCGAATGGCCCCGTGTGGTATTTCTGCCCTATTTCCCACCAGCTCGCGTGGTCAGGGAGAAGCAGCTCCTCTGGCTTCAGGAGCGGGATGCTGCCGAGCGCTAGCTGCTCGGTTCTCCTGTGCGTCTGGCTCAGAATTGTCAATGCAAAGATACGAAAACTGCAGAGTACTCGCGGTAAATTACTTCACCGAACGCACAAGAAAACACTGGAACCATCTTAATTAAGTCCCTTACGCTCACCTCTTTTGTCAGTTGTTTCTTCTGCTCTGTATTTGATTAGGGATGAGGTTTTTACTACAAAACAGAGTCTAACTGGCTCCAGACGGATCCTCTGAGCTCCTGTCTGAAAAGCCATCTGAAGCCGTCACCTAACGACTTTTACGTGCTAAACAGAGCAGTTGGAGCTTTATGAACAGCAGTCGGATGGTGCGTACCAGTGTTGGCCGCATTGTCCCCACTTTAATTTCACATACCTGTAATATATATAGATGAGCTACTAAGAAAAATATCTCTTCTATGTGGATATGCTAGTTTAGAAGAGGAAGGTCGTTGACTCTTTCAAGCTTTTAAACATTAGGAAATTATCAGTGTTACTATCTTGGTTACAAATACCCGAAGGTATTTGATTGCTCACAGCTCATTGCTGTTATATGCAGTTAATTAACTGTTACCATTATAGGATCCTCAAAAGCATTAGTATTTACCCTTTGTTATTCATTTTAGCAAGAGAAGGATTGAAAAGAAGTTGAAACAACTAAGAGCTGCTTTAGCTCAAACTCAATTACACATTTTCTTGTGCACATGCAATTGCAACTCCCAGTATATTAAAATGCACTCAATTCTTCAATGCAACGGCCTGTGTCATCTTGAGTGTCCTGTGCTTGCAAAATCCTGCTCTCCTTCCACTTGGTCATCCGGAGGTGTGTCAGTCCTGAAATAAGACAGTAGAGTAAGGAAGTTTTCTCAGGGGCAGCAAGAGATGTGTGAAGTGTTGAGGGGATCAGATACAGAAGCAACTGGGCCTCCTGGTCAAGGGTGGTAACAGTGATCTCTGGAGAGCCATCAAACCAACCACAGTCTTCAAGGCTAGGAGTTGTTGGATTAATTCATGTAGTTCAAGCAGTTACTGTGCTTATGCGTATGTATGACTTCCAGCCATAGAATCAAATCAAGATTTATCGTTTTATATATATGATTGAAATGGAAATATCTAGGGGTTTTTTTAAGGAGTGAAAAGACAGAAATTGACTCTGATGACCACAGTTCAAATCTCTGTTCTGACTCACAGACTTGAATCTAGAAACAAGATCTCACATCTCCCAGAGGAGTACACTAACGGACAGGAGCCTACTCACTGTATGGTGAACATGTTCTTTTCTCCTCCTCAAACGTGAAACAAGAGTATTTTTTCCCCAAATTCGTATGATTTATGGAGAAGGAAAAGATTTGTTACTGCGGAGTTTGAAGGCAGACATTTCTTTGTGTAAGAGATTCCTTAGGCCATCCCAAAGTCTGCATCAGTGGGAAATTTTGCCCAAGTTAGGTTTCCTTCAGCTTTACATGGGAACTAATGACTCAGCCCGTGTAACATCATGGCATTCACGCAAAAAAAATAAATTTCTGTTGATACAGTGAAATAAATCCTGACACAATGCTTATGTTTTCATCTTCTGTGAAAACAATAGCATGTAAGTGTGTTAGGAAAAGGAAGAAATATGTATACCATATCCCCGAAGAAGTAGAAAACCAGAACAAACCAAGCACTGGCTTCTTCAATTAATGATTTTCTACTGGAAAAGAACTGCACTTTCTCCATGCTGTCTGCTCTTTGTGTGCACCATTTTCTTGAGACCCATTTGTGAGAGGTTCCTGATTGACTCACTGAGTTGAGCTCATGTGTTTCTGTTTTCTGCTAAACAAAGTGGGAGCAACTCGGGCAGACAAACAAAATAAAAAGGTTGACAACAGTTGGGGTTGCCAGAAACCTGCCTGTAGTGGGTAGAACCTGCTGGTAGAATCATAGTATGATATGGGTTGGAAGGCACTTCACGATTCCTGAACTGCCTTCAGAGGCTCCTCTTAAAATTGCTTTACAAGCTATGGAAACTTATTTTATCTTCACCTTCCATCCTTTCCTCCCTGTTTACTCAACAGATTCAGAGATGATA
The DNA here is from genome assembly GCA_025331215.1 of Actenoides lindsayi. NCBI lineage: Eukaryota > Metazoa > Chordata > Aves > Coraciiformes > Alcedinidae > Actenoides > Actenoides lindsayi. Next base: position 68,058 of record WTSP01012407.1, on the reverse strand, counting down.
GAGACACGCTGGAACAACCTCTCCAGGGTGTTTGAGAGAGAACATACTGAAAGCAGAGCTGGTTGACTGTAAAAAAATCTATTTCAGCAATCACAGAAAACACTGTGATTGAGCAAACTCTGAAAAAGTTGGCCGTAACAGAAAACCAAATTAAAAAAACAAACCTGAAATTTCAAAATCATGGAGGACTGGAGATGCTCAATGAAATTGTGGGATTTATTGGAATAGTTGGGATATAAATTCTGAGCTGCTGGCGATGGTGAATGGGACCTGCTGCAACAGGAGCAAGCTTCCTGTTATCTTTGAAGTCCAGACAGGACGGCTTTGAATTGCTGTTGCATTAAAGGGAAACATGGTGATTACATACTGAAAATATGTTCCTGGACCCATGACTCACAGTCGTGGTCCATGAATCCCAGCTGCAGGGCCCTGCCTGGTACCTTCTTTGTGACATTTGCTGAGCAGGTGTCCCTGGCTGACCCTGCCCTACAGGGGAGAGAAAGAATAATGTTGGCTGCTTGATTGCTTGCTTGCTTCCCCACAGCCTCTGCAAAGACAAAATTGGACTCCACCAACCCTGTCTGCTTGTAGAGGACCATTTAATAAGCAGTGACTCACCTGCTCCACATTGCCTCCCACCTATACTTGGAAGCAAGAAAAAGAGGAGAAAATAATGTAGTTCGGAGTTCTGTGGTTCTCCATGCCTCCATCCCAGCACCTGCATATTTCAGAGATACCTGTTGGTGGGTCTGAACTTGCTCTGTCTGGCTGTATCCCAGCACAGAGGGGTGGCTTGTCTCCCTTCCTGATAGTCCCTGGGTCACCTGAAGGGTCAAGAGCAGAGAATGGCCTGTCAGACATTGCCTATGGCCCCTGAAACCTTTTGAGTAAATGTACAGGTCAAGCTCATGTTGGGGCAGCTATTTTTCACCTCTTCAGAAGAACTGGGCAGAGAATAAACGTTGCTGAAACACAGGGGGAGCAGGTTGCCAAATGATCTCTTTGGGGGATTCATGCAAATTATTTATCTAAATGAGAGGCAACAAATGAGGTACCTGCTTATACATGGACATTATCTCTGTAGTCCTAGGCACCAGGACAAGGAGGGAAAATGAAGTTTCTGCATGAAAACTCATATGTCTTCAGATACTATGACAAAGTTACTTTATCTATGTAAATGAGATTATTCCAGGAAACAAAAAATGCCATAGCCACGTCAATGAACTCAGGTCTCCAAAGGAATAGCTAAGGCCCTGCTATTGTATTGCTTTCCTTGATAAGGACTTCTTTAGAAAGCTGGATGGCACATACATCTTTCTGGGTTTAACCACTTCTACCTTTTAGTACTTACTTAAGGAATGCTTGTTATAAATCTAGCCCTGCCTTATCTTGCTCTTTCAAGGATGTCTTCACATGCTTTTTCTTGCTCTCTGTTGCTAAATGGCACTTTGTGTTTTTCAGAAGTTTCCTAAAAATCATATCAGAATATTAGAGATATATTTGACTTGACATCAGAAAATGGAGTAAGAGTAATTTCAGGCACTCAGTCCCATGCCATCTTTTAAATAGCTTTGTAGTTATGTTCTCTGCACTAGTGAATTGCAAAAGCTTTTTCTGGAGCAGTTTGGTGTCTCTGTCTACTTTGCTCACTTAGTCATTTCATCAGGTAATTTTATCCTTGTGCATAAAGCCAGTGCATGATCTAATTACCACCACCTTTCTTAGGAAAAGAAATAAAAAATAATGTTGCTAATAAGTACAATTCATTAAGCTAGGCATTGAGTTATTCGCCAAAATTATATGAAGAAAAGCAATTTGGATTCTGCTTGTCAGAAAGCCTGGCTGTTTGGGTACGTTCTGAGTAAAACTTTTGCCTTTTTAGTATGTTACAGGCCCATTTCATCCCTGATAATGGAGTTGAGGAAGAATTTGGCCCACTAGCTGCCTAACTTTGCCCTTGAATCGTGTGTCAAGGTTACTAACTCTTCAGAGATGAAAGCTGTTTAAATGACATTGCAAGTATCAAAAGCTATGATCCAATGATTTTTTTTTTTTCTAATAATGCATATCCACATAGAAAATCAGAGGGAGTTTATGTACTAAAAAGAACCTGAAACTGAATAATAATGAAATTGAGGCAATGTATTTCATTGCCCCAAAGCAATAACATCTTTCATTTGACTGATCAGAGAGGCAAACAAACCAAATAATTTATGGCATTTTTCCTTAATGAAAAGCAAGTCAAAGATCAAACACATCATTTTCAGAATCCAAAAAAAGAGTGAGTATTCATAACCTTCAGTTGCTTTGCTTTCTTCTTCAAAACAAAAGGATTGGCTTCCTTTGGGATTTTTGTTCTTAAAAACTACAAATAGCTTCTCAAAGTCCACCCAGAATAACAGTAATTGTAGAAGGGTAAGCCTGAGCCCAATTCAGATAGCTGTAGCTCTCCTTTTAGGTAAAAATATTTATGCCATTCTGAAGCAAGTCAAAGAAAATGAGTTCAGAGCATAGATAGAGCAGCTATGTTGGCTTTCTTGTACCTGTTAGTATTATTCTTTTTTTGGCTGGGGAAGTGGGAAGGTCGTATCTGCCTGTAGGAAAGCATCCTGGCAGAGGATGTAGAAATCAACTGATGAAAAATTGTCTACTGTTTCCTTTTCTCATTAGTTTACACGTAAACACCCTTTTGAAGGCAAGTGACCTCTGCAAATTAGCTGTATTCCAAGTAATTTGTGTGCCTAAGGAGAATACCTGTAAACCAGGAGAAAAACATGCTCTTCCTCACCCCCCTCCAAACAACTTACTTCAGTGAATACACACTGGCGTGCCGTAGCACACTTAAAAGGTTTTGATTTGAGTGAAGCTGAGCTGAACTACATAAAGCTTCCAGGTTGCTGCTGTAGCAGTCACTGGAAGTCTGTCCAAATACGATTTCAAAGCATGTGAGCAGGGGTTTAGAGTCAGTGTCAGAAAGTGTCTACATTTAGTCCTTATCTGGGGCTAAACTGGAGAGGCTGCTCTATCACCTGATGACCTCTCTCCAGTCAAGGAGAATCAGGAAAAGGAGACACATGGATTGAAAGAAAAACAGATTTAATGAAACAGCCAAACTAATATCAGTGCCAGTATAAAGTAAACTGTTATACTCAGCTCAGCAAATGTGCAGTGGTCACAACAAACAGAAAGGCAGTCCTCAGGAGCAGGAAGAAGGTCAGGAGACCCTCCATCCTCTTCAAACTTCCCCCTTTATGTTGAGCATGTTGATGGTCTGGGATACATCTCTGAGACTGCCGACGGCCTGCAGACCATGGCTGGCCTATGATTCTGTCCTAGCGAAACTGGGACAATAAGCTCTGTGCTCTTTGCCTTGCTTTGTGTTCCTGAGAATCTGCACCTTGCCAGACTTGGTAGGGTAAGTGCAGTGTAACCTAAACCCATACTGACCGGGGAAAGACGTTGCCTAGGAGTGGCAGTTTGGCAAGGCGAAATACGTGGGTATCTTCTGTCCACCTATGACATTCAGAAGGCTGGTACTTACTGGGTGCCTGTCTGTAAGTGGGAAATTTTGACACTGGCTGTGCCGTGGGCTTTGGGACTGGGGTTACTGCCTCTTGAACTAGGGAGGTTTCAAAGGAGCAGCACTGTAAATGGCTCCATAGAGAAAGCTGCAGGAATGGACAGAGTGGCTCTTATAGGACAGACAGAGCAGCTTTAATGTGCTAATGAGGGGAAGGCCAGATGCCAGCAGTGATCAGAAGGGCTCTTTGTGGCTCTGTCTCTTCGGAGATGGCTGGAGTCTCTGTCCTTATCGCTGTTGTTTCTGCAAGCAGAGGGAAACACTGGGGCTATTAGTGAGGTGTTCCCTTCCTTTAAGTCAGCAGATAGCCTTACAGATCAGCACTTGAATACAGATTAGGACTAATTATCAGGAAAGCTTAGGAAAAAGAGAGTGCTGAAGAAGCTCGACTTTAAAAACTACAAAAAATTACCCTCCAAACCCAGCAACAGAAGACTCAAGCTCCAGGGTTTGTAAGCTGAGATCAAACTCAGCTGAGATCACCTGTTGCAAGAGCAGCTGTATGGGGGACTCATCAATTGCTGTGACTGTGAAGTGTGTAAGAATTAGTGGTTATGAAATTCATGTTGTGGACCACCTAATCTACACGTCTTTGCTTATTTATGTCTATCATCAGTCTCTCTGGGATTTTTACTGAAAATGCGCCAGTTTGGTAGCTTGTCTTTTAGCTTCCTCTTATTTGGTTTCTCTTGTGATTTATGAAACCATTCCTTCACTATATATTCTCCATCATTTTTCTTAGAGACACCAAATGATTGAGGTAGTGGGTTTGGTTCCCATGCATTAGATTCTCCTCATTACAGCTGGAACTGAAGAGCAAGAATGGAGGAGGGAGTGTCTCCATAGCCTGGCCGTGCTTGGTGAGAGCACCCGTGTGACAGTACTGTGCTGTACTTCTGCAGGGAGCGTGCCTGCTTTTTGGGATGTGCCATAGTGCACGGTGCTAGCCAAATAATTTCCTAGGTGGAGTGGATGACCCTTGATCTCACCAGAAAGGCCTGTCTGCACATGATGCCATGTAAATGCCACTGTAAAAAATAGTGATGCTTATTAAGCCAGCTTTCTGTTTGTACCCGATGCAGTCGTTTTGACCCTTAATTTCAGTTTCCTCTTAGCGTGGTGGTCAGTTGCTTCCTTACACTACGTTTTCCCATAGTGATGCAAGGGTCCATGATCCATCTTCAGATAGGTCTGACCTGTGGCAGCTCTGAGGAACTTAGGAGTCAGATAGTGAATCTTTTGCTATAACTTTTTTTCCTGTCAGAAAATGTAGATGAGTCAAAACCTTGTCAATAAGGATTGGATTTTCTCAAGACTGCATGTTCAGCAAGGTTCCTTATGTCCAGACTTAGTTTTTTTGGCAGGGAGCGAGTAAGCTTTCATAGTAATCTGGTGATGGGAGACCAGGTTTAATTCTGCTGCACCCCTGAGAGCTGCTGTGAATACATGGACTGTGAGGTTCTCTTGGGATAAAGAACCTCAAGAAGCTGGGGTTTTGTCCTAATGCAAAATGGGAGAAGTTTTGAAAATTAAAAGTTTGAAACTAGAAGATGCTTTTTGGCCTAGCTTATCTCCCAAGATAATATATCTCCCAAGGCATTTCGGGTTCATTTACGAAAACACGCTATGCTTGATACAGATTGCTGCATCTCTAATACAGATAGATTAGGTAATCTATGTCCAGTAGCAAGGCCATAATTATTACCTCCCAAATCCTAGTGTTAATTGCAACCTGTAAGCCAGTATTAGCTGATGATGGAGTGAAAACAGAATTTGAAACATGTATAGTGATGGCCATTAGTTTACTTAGCTGTCTCTGGTGTTCATTTGTCAAAGAAATTCTTAATACCTGTGTCCAGAAGCCTGCTTCACTGTCTTTTACTGGTCTTCCCTGATGTTAAAATGGTGATGTCTTCTGTGCCACATTCATTCTTATTACTTTGCTCATTTGACAAGTGTTTTTTGATGTGACCTGACTTTTCCTGGTTTCCATTTTGTAGAAATGGAAAATGGGTTAAGAGGGGACTAAATGTTTCCCCCCATTTGCTGAAATGCAGAGGAAGCCACTGTCAGTGTGGGAGGGAGATATCAGAGTGTTTCTGCTGTGAAACCTCGTTCATCAGCCTCACGGAAAAAAAAGAGAGCTCCACAGCTCCACTCCTGGATCTCTCCAGCCTAGTAACTGAAATCCTGATCCTTAATGTATCCTCAGGGCTGCTAGCTCAGCCCCTTTCAGCACAAGGGAGAGTTTGAAGGGGATGGGCTGAATGAGAGTGGTAGCTAGAAGGCAGAAGCAAGGGGCCTTCTCTCTACCTTTTTTTGAAGAGAGGAGATAGATGTCTGACTCTTCAAGAGGAGGCCTGAAGTGATTCACTGACAGGTAGGGGCCTAATGCTCCAAGTGGGGTTAGGAATAAGCTGTACCCTATCCTATGCTTTCTGGTTTTTACCAAGTTTTGGTTCTTTGTCTACTCAGATGCCTCTGTGGCTATCCCAGGGTGCAATATTCTTCTGGATCTCTGCTTTTTTTTTCTTCCCCCTGTAATGATGGGACAAATACTGGAAAATAATAAAATTAAATTAATTGCCTTGTGATTATTCTAAGGCCAGATATTTTATGTAGTTTAGATAGCTCAAGTGTTTTTCAGTGGTTTCTGCAGCCTGATTTGGGCCATGTATCTGAAATCTCTTCTTACTCGAAGCTGAGTGTCGTAATGAAACTGAGCAAGTGTTTCTTTCCTGTTGCTCTTTTCCTTTTCTCCCTCTGCTGCTGTTACAGACATGAAATGCTTTTGATTATGTTTGTTTTTTTTTTTTTTAACTCCCTGCTGACAGTATATTGAGGTCTATAGAGACTGTCATGGGCAGACTGAAAGTGAGGAAGGACAGCAAATAGCAAGCAGGTTGGGGAGAGTTGAGCAGTGAGCTGAAAAATATTTTAATGGGTATGGAATTTGATACCTGAAGGAAATAAAACTTTAATATTGTAGATACAAATTTCATCAGTCTGGTTATGAGGATTAGCTACTGTCAGGCAGAAAAGTTTCCAAGCTTCATCTAATGTGATGGGGAAAAAGCCAGCACCCAAATATATGTAACGATCAGACTGAAGTGCCTTATTTTCCTGCCTTACCTATCTGATGGGGCTTTGAGCAACCTGGTCTAGTGGAACGTGCCTCTGCCCATGGCAGGGGGATTGGAACTAAATGATCTTTAAGGTCCCTTCCAGTCCAAACCATTCTGTGATTTTGTGATATGCACAGGTAACTTTCAGTCAGCTTTCGGATGCCTGACCACTGCTGTTGGGTGCCTGGTGTGCTGAGAGGGATGTTTTGTAGAAAAATGGCAGTTTTTCTGAAATTTTGAGATCACCATTTGCAGGTGTGATCCAGTTTGTCCCAGAGCAGACAGTATCTGTGCATAGCCTTGGAGACCTTTCACTGTTGCCTCCTCTTCATGTTCTTCTACAAAAGCTGCTTTGCAGAACTCACCAACATTTTTTTTGACAGTATACTTAAGTGGTTTTTTAGGTCCTGTTTTTGTTGGGGGTGGGAAAATCACATCTTTAAAGAGATTCAGTAGAGTCCAGGACATGTGGAGCACTTATTCTAGAAGCACAGTGTGAAGGTGGTATGATGGTTGTCATACATGTATGAAGGCACCACTTACTGGCATTGAAAAGGAAAATGCCAGGTTTTCTCTCATTTAAACAAAAAAAGCTGACATCAGAAGGAGGGTTGCCAGATGTGGAAGAGTTAGATTGCATGTATATTAACCAAGCAAAATCTCTGGGATTCAGAGTTTCTTCTGCTCTAAAGAAGTTACTTGAGTTTAAGACACCAGATAATTCTCTAATAATTCTCTCAATGAAAAGATTCTTTGTGTCTGTGTGTGTGTTTGTATGAGCATGTGATATCTTTTAGGATGAATTACAAGTTACCTGAATTTAATGTCCCATTATAAATAAATAAATTCTAGCACATTCTAACTTACAGTAGAATTTCTGTTAAATTTGATGTTCAAAATTGTTCATACATACTGATTTAGTAGGTATTACCATGTTAATGGAACTTATTATTACTCAGCTAGATTAATTTATTAGATTTATTCCTACACTTCTACAACCTATAGATGTATTGAGACATGAGCCCACAGAATCAATACCAATTTCTTTTCTCATTTATAAATGGTCTTACTAATGTCTAAAATGCTGTTACACTTGAGAGTGTTTAGCTGCAGTTTATTTCGAAGCGTACACTCTGACAGTTTTAAATTTGCCTTTCTTCTTTGTCCTTTTGATAATGATTTTTGCCTATGTATGTGGGCTCTGAGCAAAATGCCACGCACCAAGCATCAAACAGGTCATGACCATGCTCCAGTCCTTGGGACTAGTCAGCAGTTTAGGTGTTTGCAAGATTAGGGCTCTGAGACCAGACTTAATCTTTGAGACTCATTTTGGCTGCTCTTCTGCATGGCAGGCCCAAAGCAGGAGGGAGAACAAAAGTACAAATGTAACTTACAACTAAGTTTCCTGCCAAATGTAGTATATTTGCATGTTTTTCTTTGAACAGCGGCCATGCGTGTGTTTATCTTTCAGAAGCAGTGGTGTTTGACTGAGGAGCAGTAGCAAAGACCAGCCAAAATGGGTAGCTGACGTGGGGCTTGTTCACTTGCTTCCAGAGCATGAGCATCAGACGGGACCTGCTGAAGGCTCTCAGAAATGAGGGAGGCAGGGCTCAGAGCAAGTACAGCAGAAGAAAGCTATTTGGTCACCTTTACTCATGCTGCCAGTTCAAGACTATGAAATAACACTAAGAGCAGAGAGGGATCAGTCTTAAGGCAGTCCTAGCACTGGAATTTCTTTTCCCATTGCAGCACCCGTGGTGCTTGGAGATACCATCCTTCCTTTGGATGGACCAGAAATGTAATGTGAGTCTTGGGAAGAGAATTGCAAGGACTAGTTACAAAAGAGCTACAAAGATGATGGACTGGAACATCTCTCTTATGAGGAAAGGCTGAGAGCCCTGGGGCTGTTTAGCCTGGAAAAGAGAAGACTGAGAGGAGATCTTATTAGTGTTTACAAATATCTCAAGGGTGGATGTCAAGTAGAAGGGGCCAGACTCTTTTCAGTTGTGCCCTGTGATAGGATGAGAGGTGATGGTAGCAAGGTGAATCACAGGAAGTTCCACTTCAACATGAGGAAAAACTTCACAGTGAGCACTGGAACAAGCTGCCCAGAGAGGCTGTGGAGTCTCCTGCTCTGGAGACTTTCAAGACCCGCCTGGATCTGTCCCTGTGTGGCCTGCCCTGGGTGTTCCTGTGCTGTCAAGGGGGTTGGACTCAGTGATCTCCAGAGGTCCCTTCCAACACCTACCATCCTATGATATTACAATTCTATGACTGGTTGACTTCAGTCCAGGCTTTAAATCCAATCTAAAGCATCTCACCAAATATTTCTGTGGAAAGATCTCCAACAGCTCTAAGTGCACAGAGATAATGTTTCATCCACTGATCTGTAAGGTGAAGCTCCTTAAAACTTACTCTCCTCCAGCCAGCCTTTCTGTGTTGTTTTCCTTTAAAAGGTGCAGTATCCACTCAGTATGCTGCTCATCACAACACTTTTTGGTTTGTCCTTAGCTGTTGCTACTGTATCTGCCACTTGTACGCACTGTAGTTGCTGGGTATTAAAAGCTCAATCCTGAAAAAAAAATCCAGCATGCACAAAAAGACCAGTCAGGTGATAAAGGGAAACGGAGAGGGAGGGAAAAAATGACCCCCAAACCATCAGATATAAGTAAGATGCAGAAGTAGGCATCAGAATTAGAAAGATGGGGAGGTGATGAATACTGCCTGCTGATTCAGTCATGGGGTTTGGCACCCAAGCCAGAGCGTGATGATGTGTCATCATGCATCTTGACTGTGCTTGACTAGAAGTTACAGGAGAGCTGGTGGACAAATGCATCTCAACCAACCTGTTGCAGTGAGGGACAGGAAGGGGTGGGCTTTTGCCTGTTTTGTTTTCAGGGCAAACTTAAATTGCAGGAGCAAATGAAGGGATATGCTGTGTTTTGAAGGACTTGGGAAGAAGTTACATACAGTAGCTCCTGATTTACAGTCCGGGATTGGACACCAGTTGGTTTTTCGGCCTTGGGCAAATCTCTCAACCTCCCTGGGTCTGGTTCAGCACCTGTAAAATGGGGATAATTAAACTTAACTACCTGGAAGAGTTGTTGATTAGTTAATGCTTGTAAAATGCTATAGAGTGCTATAAAATACAGCGCAGTACGTGGAAGCATCTGGTCTGCAGTTACTGTGGTGCTTCTCTGAAGCTTTATTGGCAAATGTTTGCCAAGAAACAAAATGACTAATGTGTGCAGTACATGTAGGCTTTGGGAGACGAGGGGGTGGCATCTTTTCAAAAGCACCTGACTTTCCTGACGTACCTACTGTCAGAATACAAGTGGAAGTTTCCTGAGAGCACATGCAGTGATCTGGCATTGAAACCAGTGTCAGATGAGGCTGGGACTGTAGAGGGCGGCTCTGGCAGGTGGCAGAAGAGCTCCTTGCTGTTGCCTAGTAGCGTGGAGAATCAGGTTGGTGGCTTGATCCAGATGGGAAAAAAAACCAGAAAAAAGTTTCTGTTGTTGGTTTGCATTTCCAGATGGATCTTCTCTACAGTGTAGTTTATCATGTGGTTGCAAACACATGGACTACCACAGTGGAGTGACTTGTACAGGGGTGAGAACAAGTGTCTGGAGAGAAAGCGGGACTGGGGCTGCTGGAGATCTGATGCTGGAGATGATGCCACAAACTCCCCTATTCCAATACAGACTATGTTGCCATCACAAGAGTTTGAAGGTGTGTTAGCAAGCTAACCTTCTTTCCTGTCTCTTATGACATGTTGCAGTGATTTCACTGGAGGTATGTGTATTGCAGCACAAGAGAGACCATTTGGTTGAAGCTCACCATGCTGTGTGTCAAACTCTGCTTACAACGGAGGAGGAGATAAAGATGTGCTAGAGATGAGCCTGTAATAATTTCTTGACACTATTAATTGGGATACCTATGACATGAATGTAAGACACTATGTGAAGAATGCACATGCGCACACATGTATTGGTTTGGTTTAATATGAGACTGTAAAAAAAGAAGAAAAAAATAAAAGGTGTGGTGGTGGTAGGAAACCATTTCCTAATCAGCCACTCCTGACTTAATACCTAGAAGTTGTTAGGAGAGGGTAGTTAGTTACCAGAGGAGAAGATTCACTCTCTCAGGCATTGACATTTCACAGAACTGTGTAAGATAAACGTGAGCTAAAGCTGAGGAATGATTTTGTTCTTAAGTCACAGTTTCACGAACTGCCAAAAGGAGGTGTCACTTCTGTCTCTTCCCTGCTTCTGGCCAAATTGCTCCTTCTGCGTTTGCTGAGCCTGATCTGGTTCCTGTCACATCTCACAGTCAGCTCACTAAAATAGCAGTGAATTAACCTGGCTGAAAAATGTTGTTGTGTGTCTTTAGCTAACTTTTGATTAGACTAGTGCCTGGACTGATGAAAGGAAGGAGCCTGTGAGCAGGGACAGGAAGTAGCATGGTCAAAGGAGATGGGGAAAATAAGGATTGGAGGTAAAAAAAAAGTGAAAGAAGGAAAAGTAAGTATATCTTTCTATGGCCGTAAGCTTTTTATTTGGCTTATCTGTATTGTAATACTGTGTGTGAGCTAACTGCTTGTTGCCAGGGTCCTTAGCTTCCTGCTGTCCATGCTGTCCTGCCTTCTCCCTTGTTACAAACCCTAATGCTGATTCCTGAGCAGAGTGGTGATGACCCCAGGTGAGACCTGGTGGGTATTGACAGTTGGTAAACAGCCAGCTGTAGCCAATTCCTCACTTGAATAGGAGGGAATTGTTGTGATTGTACCCAGAGAGGAAAAAGCAGGTGGCCTGACATCTGGTAGCAGGAGTCTTCATGGAGTTGGTGGAAAAATAGATACTGTTAGACTTGTAAGTACTTGCTGTGTGCTGTGATGGTGGAGGGGTGGTGCAGCCTTAAACAGACAACAGTACTCCTTGTTGCACCTTTGATTTATTTATTTGTAGGCTGGGCTGAGTTCAGTGAGGATGGGCCTTTGTGCAGAACTTTAATATAAGCAAGTTTTATGTTTCTCTGTTGCTGGAAGATGGAATGGGACCCTTACCCCTGATACTGTTTTTTCACAGTAACTAAAAGAGAGGTGAGTGTTCAGGTCTAAAATCATTAGTGTGTGGTGGTGTCCCTGCGGGCTTTATGACTCCCTTCTGCCTCTCTGGCAAAGTATGCAGTAAACTTCTTTGCTGCTGATGATTAGAAAAATAGCAACTGATTGATCAGTAGCCATTGAACTGGTTCATTCCACTTTCTGTGACAACATGCGCTGTATTACGGCCTTCTGCTATATGGTACACTGTGAATTGCTGGTTTTATTTGGCTGATGTGACACTTAGAGGCCTATTGCCACTCCCTGGCCTCTTTTTTTCTCTTCTGTTTCTCTCTAGAGCTAGCAGCCATGTACTTACTTTCCCAAAAGCTGTGCCTTTGAGGGAGTGCTCTGATCAGCAATCTCACAGCTTCAGTTACCCAAAGAATTTCTGAAGAGCAAAACATCCACCAATTTGATCACCTTGAGAGTGGGCACCTCAGGGCTCCTCCTGGGTAGGCAGGTGGTATTGGCATAGAAAGACAACTTTTCTGGGAGCGAGTCTTTGTCTGTCTCGCTTCTCAAATTGATCCTGTGTTGTACTGGTATGCTCTTAAATTCCCCCTTGCCTGTACTGTTGTGGAGAGGTGCTGCAGACTGCCAATGGATCGCTTCACAACACCCTCTCCTCCTGCAGCAGGTAAAGCTGTTGTATTTAGAGTATCAAAACCACAGGCAGACAGAGGTAAGGAGGAAAATAGGTATTATAGAAGACAGTAAGCATAAAAGAGTATGGCTGTATACTGTGCTTGGAGAGAAATAAAGGATTAATGAATCCAGACAAAGGACATCTCCCACTTTTCAGTCCTTTACTGTGACCCTATTTGAAAAAGATGGAAGCAATAATAGAAATTTCAGGTCAGGGCTTAAAGCCTCTTTAGGTTGTGTCTTTCTCTTAATAAAAACAACCAAACAAAAAAAAAATAATAGGGGCATTGCTGTTTATCCAGCTTTTAGCATGTATGAGCTTGTGCTTGTTGAGTTCCTTGGCAAGTTATTTTTATGATTGGTGGTAGATGACCACTTTCTGACCCCTGAAGCAGAATATTGGGAAGTTTTACTTTTGTGACTTGGGTCAGGAGGTTGTTTTTCTGTCCATATGAGGAGCTGCAAGTGTTACTGTTTACAGGTCTAAGTGTTAACATCAGTATTTTTTAATGACAGTGCTGAAAGCAAGTTTGGCCATGGGCCAGCTGTGATAATTTCCTTTCTTTTTGGTTGATGCTCTAATGCAGGAATTTCTTTGGTTTGTGGTTCCCCTCTATCCCCCCAATTACTGTCCAGCACCAACTCAGATTGTTTGCTGGGGCTGGTCTTGTTCTGGGAAAGTGTAAACCATTAATATTGCCACATTCATGCTCTCAGTTAAAGCTTTAACATCTTGTAAGTAAATACAGTCCAGATTGGTATCTGAAGGGGGAAAAAAGCCTGAGCAATAATCTCACATCCCATGGGCTAGTTGAACATCATGTGTAGACTGGGAAGGACTTCTATTACTAGGAGCATAGTCTCTGTTGTTTTTTAAAGAAAAAATACCACCAACAACAAACAAACAAAAACACACACACAAAAAGTGCAATAAAATCCCCAGCAGTGCTACTGGGCAGTATACAGCAGTTTATGGTTTGATATGAAAATGAGTAAGCAGGAAGCCATGGAAAAACTTCCAGGTAAATTCTGCCAAGGGTTTGAATCTCAATTGTTGGCAGTGGAGAGCTGCAAGAGAATAAAAATGTCCATCTCATTTTGTGTCTCTGTGTCCAAGTATGCTTCTGTGAATAGAAATAATTTGTCATGGGGGGAGGAAGGACCTGTTTCTTTGCCTGTTGGGTGTTCCTGATGATTATGGCTCTGCTCTGATTTCGTAGGCAGAGATTACTGTGCGGCTTACAATGAACTAGCTTCCGAGTGTGGATAGAGTATAAACACATTGGCTGTTTTTTATAATGATGATGATGCACTGAAAGAGGTGGGGCATCTGTTTTGTATGGAAGACCTATGGTATGAGTGAAGAAAATACAATAGCAGTGCAGGAAGAAGTGATACATCAGTTCTTAAGATGAATTCCTACCTGGATCTCAAAATACATGGTACCTCCAGTTTTGTTTTCTTTGTGTGTCCAACATTTCTCCTTTCCTCCTTCCCCTATGTGCAGCCTCCCTCCAAAGCCACAACAGCACCACAGTTGCAAGACTTCCTGTAAAGGAAGGGGGAGTATGGGCAGAGTCCCCCATCCCCAGTGAAGAGGGTCTATTATAAAGGATTAATTGCACCCAGACAATGCAGCCCCTCGAGGAGCCCGTTACCCTTTTGAGATGCTTGTGTGGGTAAAGAGGGCATACTGCAGTCCCTGTATCCCAGCCCAAGTGTGTGTGGTGTGGTGTCCTGGTTGCCATAGCAATTAATCGCTTCTTTTAAGGGCTGGTGTTGACTACAAATTTTGTAAATTGCCCAGAATGTGAGTTAAAGCTGCTCCTTAGGCACCTTTCTTTTTGATTTTATCCTCAAAGATGGGATGGAGAGGCTTTTTTTCCAGCTTGTGCAAAAAGCCGGAATAACTTGGAATATCCTATTGGACTGACTTTCACCTTCCTGGACCTGCTGAGACGCAGGGAAGTTTCGTGAAGATCAAATGCGAAATAGATGGGGATGTAGTGGCTTCCAACTCTGTGCATGTTGTCTTCACATGATCGTACATGCTTGAGAAACATAACAAGCATAGTCTTTGAGAGGTGCTCATGTTTTGTTTTGGTTTTTTTATTATCAGCAGGTTTACACCAGACAATTAATGTGTGTCTTTGGCTTTGTACCTTAAAAAGAACAACTGGGAGTTACTGTGCTGTTTTTATCAATTTATGTAACCAGGATGAAAATGAAAACCAGCTACAGCAAGACTGTACTCTGTGTTTGTCTGTTTGCATAGGTAATGGGAGTAGATGTTTACTGTGGTGTTATTCCAGAAACCTGAAGAGTGGTGAACACAAATTCTTCTTAAAAGACTTCCTGTAGGTTAAAGCCCTGTTCATCTGAAAGACAGTCTTAATTTCCTCAGTATGTTATTAGAATGGTTGGAAAACTTCTCCAGAAGCTTGATAAGTGTTTTAATTCCTTGGAGGTATTAACGTCTCTGTCACCTTTAATATTGCTTCTTGAGGGGAAAAAAAAAACCAACACATGGAAAAAAAACACATGAAGGGAAACAGGTTTAAAGGGATAAGTTATCAAATGCATGATATTCTGTCTTAGCCTTAAACAAAGGATAGGTACAATTCAGCAGAATCTTTTTTTTTTTTTTTTAAATGAATGTCACCTTGGTACATACACATTCGTACACACAACATATGCGTGTGGAAACTTGCAATTGCTTTTGCTAGATAATGGGTAAGAGGTTGGTGGTGTTCTTTGGTGTGCCAGATCAGAATCAAACGTTGTGATAAAATGGGTTAGATAACTTTGATGATCAGTAACATGCATGCATGCTATGTATCCTGGTTTTGGGTGATTAGTTTAGTCCTATTAGTCACAGAAACAGGAATATACAATTTACAGGATTGTAGGAACAGAATACTGGCTGGCTCTCTTTTTGATACATCGGTATTTGAGGAGCATCTGGTACTACTGTTGATAATTAAACTGTGGCTGAAGAAATAGTCCTGTTTCATCTTACATATGGCAAATCGGTATCGTCTTTCTCCTTCTGTCCTTCCCTCTGAAAGACCCTAAGGCAGATGGTGTTTTCAGGGTAGTACCTGTTCACCTTTCTAATACTCTTGGAGGTACTGCTCAGAGAAAGTAACATCCTCTGGCCTTATCTTGCCTCTGACAATCAGAGCCTCCTCTTGGCATCTGGTTTCAGAGGGCTTGCAGGGGATGGGAGATTGAGCGAGTTTCAGTTTCTCCCATACTTGCAGCAGCTCTTCATCCAGGATGATTCTGATGATCCAGCAGAACAAGGATTTCAGCTTGGGTAATGTCCACATCCATAATGCTGCCAGAACTACTCAGACTGAAGTCTCTTGCCCTGTTCTTCTGAAGAAATTGTGTTGAAGCCAGTATTTTTTTTTTCCCAATACAAGGTGTGTGTGTCCCCCCAGTGCTCTATAATACTATGATGGTGGTTTTGCCTCACTGAAAATACTAGAGGCAGCCCTGCATATATGAGCAGTGCTTGAATATGTCAGTGTGATTATACAAGTTCTGTTGCTGTGCAGTGTATCGTATTCAGCAGTTGTGCTGTATTCTTGCAGAAGTCCTGGAAATTTCCTTTCATCCTTTTCCATCTGTTGCAGTGCCAGGACTCCCCCCTGGAAATGGTGGGCCAGGTTCTCAGGGCTTTTAAGTGTAACTCTCACAGGTCCCAGTGGGATTGTACAGAGAGGCTAGTTGAGACCAGGAGGAGATATCAGAAATAGCAGAAAGCTGAGACTGCTCTCCTCAGTTATAGTATCTCAAACCCGGCAGAATGATGTATAACACCTTCTTCCATTGCCAGCAGGGGCCAAGAAGAAACTCACTCTTGTTTGAGAGGGGCAGATACCATCCAGTCCTCTCCAGTCGGATAATTCCCAGCAGCTTTTGCAGCAGTGAATCTGACAGGGCCTGGTGTTAGTGTGTGGGCTTCTCCAAATTGTTATCTGTGGGGAGGAAAACCTTGCTCACATCTCTTACACAAGCAAGTTAGTTTGTGATGGGCTTTCTTGTTGAATGTAGTAAAGCTGACAGATCCCTCTCCTATTTTTAGAAAAATGTACAATAGGAAGGGGAAAATCAACTGATGCTGTGAGGTAAAGTAATACTCTGGTATGGTGTCAGTGAGCTGGAAGCCCCTAGTTCCCACAGTCTCCCACTTCGAGAAGCTGAGCTGTGCCAGGAGTGGTGGAGAACAGTGCAGGTGGTGGGGTAGGAAGAGAGAGACTGGTAGGAAGAGGGGCCTCAGTTTCTCACACTGAGTGGTCCATACCAGAGTTTTCCTCACTAAAAGCTCTGGGTTGTCACCACCTCTGGGCTACCAGATGGCTGGCAGGAGCCACCATGGTTCATGGTAAGAGCTGCTGCCGCTGCCTGTGTGCTGCTGCCAGCTATGGCCCTGCACCAGTCTACATGGAATGGCTTTTGCACGGAGCCCTGCAGTATAGTGTCTTTCCTACCTGCCCTGGGGCCAGCGCTGAGAATTTGTTACTTTTTTTTTTTTTTTTTTAATTTTAGTCCTTTTAGTACTTTGTTTTTGTGAGGCACTAACCGGTTGCCCCTTTTCCTCTGTTGTCCATTTGGCTGATGTTCCCTTCACCCCCTTACCTGCAGCTTCATCTTCTTTCTTCTCCCCAGCTTGGCTGCCTTGTCTTCTTGCCCTTCCCACAGAAGAAGATATTCTTAGACAAGGGTCAGATGCTTGGGTCTCTTGGGAAAAGTAGTTCAGGGTTGTGCTATTTCAGTCACAGAGATGCTTTTTGGTGCCTGCTGGGAGAAGTTGCTAGCCTGTATCCTCTCCTTTGACTTCTTCAGGGTCTCCTGGAGGTATTTGCCTCTACTTAAACATGTGCAGGCTTGAAAGAGTGTTGAGGAGCAGAAATGAGCTGGATCTGTTTTCCCATGGCTTTAATCTGTTCAGCATGTCTCACAAAAGCAAAATGTGTAATTAAAAATAAATACCAACTTACATTAAGATTTGATGGCTGTGATTGAGATTATTCAGTGTGTCAGTAACCACTGGATTGGAAATGATGTCTGTGGCAGCAGCTTCACTGTCACCATATGCAGGGCTTTGAGTTGCTGCTCTGGTGTCATGCTCTTGGGGCTATGGATCTTACAGCCACAGAGAAAATCACATGAGGCACAGCATCCCCTCTAGCGGAAGAGCAGTTTTAACTGCTTTCATGTGTATTCTTGCTGTGTTATTTTTAGCTGACGAGATTAATGCTATAGTGAGATAATTACAATGTAGTGGTATGAACACAGAACAAAGCCTCTTTATTTTTAACCCACGTTCTGACATAGTCCCTGCCTCTTGAGCAAGGCAATTCCCTGGTTTGCTTCTGGTTTTTTTTCCCCCTTGGAAGCAAACACCAGCCCTACATCAGGACACTTGGGCTGTTAATGAAAAAACAGGAAAGGTATTTATAAATGCTTCCAATTTGTATTGTAAATATAGGCTGGCAAGGGAGATGAGCAGCCATGGTGAAGTAGAGGAAGAGGCTGTAAAGGCCATGGCACAGATATGGAATAGTCTCTTCCATCTCTCACTGCAGCTTATGGAAACATAAAAGCACAGTGTAATTGGAACACTATTGAATTATGTATAATATTGGCACTAAGTTCTCTATTAGTTTCATTTTGGTAATGCTTTCTTTCTTGCCAACAGAATAGTCTCTGTAAATAAGCTGCCTCCTCATTTACTTGCATGGCCTGATTATATACAATTATCCTTTGACTGTTACGACTTTTTAAATTAATATTGAGCTCAGCTGGGTAGGTATTTAGGATTGCATGTGAAATACTTCACTGCTTTAACTGACCGCATAAACGCACATACTTTAACCCCTAAAATGGGAAAAGCCATTCTGCTGACAGCTTCATTGCCTTTCCTCAGTTTTCTTACATTGATATCTCTTGTCACAATAAGAATGACCTCCAAAGTGATTTTAAATAGACTATACCTTTTTAACAGAGGTAAAATTGAGAGTTAGTAAAGTATCTTATGCACATAGGACTTCTAGAACTTTCATGTCTTAAAATTGACCTGGAAACAGTAAGGACAAACCCGGGCAGAAGGTTTTTGTCCAGCCTCAGATCCAAATGTGTCTGCAAGTACAGTTATTTAACTACTTTGCAGCTGACATCCTTTGCAGCATGTCCACATCCTCTTTCACTTGCAGAAACTTCTGTTCCATATCTCAGTTCTATGAGGCAGTGGTATCTTTACTGCTTAAGTGATGGAACACAAATTGCTCCACTGTCAGAGAGCCATCTACAAATGCAGTGGTTTGGCCATGGTATGATAGCCTAATAAATGCATTTCTAAACCCAGACAAGCAAAAAAGATTGATATTCAGATTTCAGGCCACAGCAATCTACAGCAAACAATGTTATTGGGATGAAGAGACAACTGTTGACAAGCTAATTAATGTTAACTGCAGTTAAGGAACATGAATTTTCAGTCTTAAATATTTGAAAAAGATTGTCTTCAGTATGTAGAAAATAAAGATCAGTGTAAACCCGTGTTTTCTTGTAAAGCTTGTAGAGTTTGGCCCTAGAGAAGCAGGAAAAATTGACAATTGCATCTTGTCTGGTGTCTGAAGAATTCAGAAAAAATATTAGTTCTCAAGTGCTTTGGCATCTGTGTAGGACATCATGGCATACTCATGAAAACCTGCTTCAACACAAAACCTGCCTGTTCACCCAGGGCTATGGTAATAAGCTTAACAAGAGATTTATTAACTTCCTAAATAAAATATTACTTTTCTATGTGTTGAGTTGAATTTTGCTGTCTGATTTAGGATAAAAATTACCCACAAAATGCATTGAAGGAGATCTGCAGTCTCCAGTATATTAAAGATTGATTTAGCCCTCAAAAGCTCTCTGTTTTTTAATCAAATTTTCTCCTTGCTGTCTTTGTGAGAAGTTTTTGTGATACGGTCGTAGCTCTGTGTTGTCTTGCAGTGTGCTCTCAGAAAAGAGGTTATATTCATTTTGGGGTAGGAAGGCTGAAGGATGTGAAGGAACATGTACTAGCTATGTATGCTACTCTTATTTTTAAGGGAAAAAATGTGAATGACTTATTTTCTGTGCTGTAGCAGAAGGCATTTGGGGTATCTTAAAAAAGATGTAATTAGGACTAATGGAACAGATACAAAAGCTGGGTAATAGAAAGCAGGACTTGATGGAGATATCTGTTTGAATGTGGACTAATCTTTCATGGAAAAAGAGATACCATCCTAACTAAATCACAGCAAGCCCTTCCAGACCCATGTGGGAGAAATCGTTCTCTGCTGATGAGAGGAAGAAGGAGGCACAGATGATCTAAACCATCTTTGTACCTCTGATTTCTGTGATTATTTTGAGCTCTTTGTCAAAGTTGAAATTTCAGAATTATTAAAGAAAGCGGTGAAGGATTTTCATTCAGACATGAGGGTTGTTATATCACCGTGGCGTGCCATTTTCAAATTGTTTCCCTCAGTACAGGGATAAATTTGTCACGAGCATCCTCCCTGTGCGCAGGCAGGATACCCTGAGCAGTGGGCTGTTGTTGTCCCCCCCGCAGAGCCCCCTGTGCCCTTCTCCTCTGAACAGTGATGCGGATCAGAGCGGCACCCCAGACCATGGCCGATCTCCCCCTGTGGAGGTTTCCCATGACGAGGAGGAGAGCAACATCGCTCTTCTTGGCTGCTCCTGCTGCTTGGGGGGAGAGCATACACGAGACCAGGCACAGCTATAGCTCCCACTTCTTTGATGTGCTGCTGGGTTGCTTTGTGCAGTGTGGTCTTCTAGTCCCCTCCTTTGTAGCACCTAAACTGTGATTAAAGCCTCAATGAGTGTCCCTCCGCTAGGCAACGGGGGAACAGCGCCTGGAATCTGCTCAGTTCATTGATAAAACCCAAGCTTGAAAGAATGACGATGCCTTTGTGCGAGTGCAGCCAGGCCTCCACAACAGGCTGGCTGCCACCAAATTTTACCACCCTACCCCTCCGGTGCTTAGTCCGAGACGCTGGGAAGTTGCCTCTTGGGACCCGCTCTGAGGTTTTAAATCTCTCGCGTTAAAATAATGTATCTCCACAAAATGTTGTATGAACTCAGGGGCCCAGGCAACTTTTCTATAGAACCGTGAGCATTTGGAAGCGGAAGCGTAGCTGAGGCCTGCTGCATGAGGAGGGGAAACAGCACTTTATAGGCTGTTCTGAAAGATAAAATAACAAAGTGGTGAGTGTTTGTGGTTTATTTTTTTCCCAAACGCAAATGTGAAACAGTGGCTGTCTTCTGGCAGCCAAACAATAAACAAACTGAGCGTGAGGTATGTATTTCTCTGAGAGCAAATATCACATCTAGAATAAGTGGGTGAAATTCCACTGAGCTAGTGGAGTAGCACTGGCTTGAGGTAGCGCTGTCCCTGCTCTAATTATTATTTCTTATGGAAGCCACAGTTGTGCTCTGAGGCTGTGAATGAGTGGAATTTTTCTTCTGAAGCAGATAATCCAACTGCTTGCTATGAATGGGGAATGGCATGTCTTTCAAATTACTACACAAACTGTGAGCACATAATGATTTTCTGAGATTTACAAGTGAAACTGTTAAATTAGTATGTGATTTAAAATGAATTTTAAATTTTGCTCCTTTGAGAATTCTCTGGCTGCTTCTTGTTCATGGGTTAAGCAGAAAAATAATGCAGAGCTTGCACCTTCTTTTTTTTCCCCTTCTCTTTTATTCTCCCCTCTGCTGTAGTGCTTGAAAGCATGATGCTTTGTTTGACCTTCAACCTCCTGATGCTCATGGGTAGAGGCTTGAGAACTTTTGCTTGCGGCCATTTTTTTTTCTTATTGTAGATATAGAGCTGCTGCTTAGATGAGACCTCTTTGTGCTGGAAGAGAGGAGGAAAATTCAGTTCCCTGAAAGTTTAGCTAAACTAAAAAAAGGCAGAGAAGGAAAAAGAGGAAGGGAAACTTAAGCTTAGTTTTGGCTAGCGCAAGATGCCCACCATGATGCAGCCATCAGCTGGCCATCCTTTCTTAGAATCATAGAATCATTTTGGTTGGAAGACACATTTAGAAAAGGTCAGAACGTCCAACTGTTAACATAGCACTGCCAATTCACCAATAAACTATGTCATTAAGCACTATATCTTTTAAATACCTCCAGGGATGGTGACTCTTCCACTTCCCTGGGCAGCCTGTTCCAGTGCTTTACAAACCTTTCAGTGTTTCAGAACAATTCTTCACCTTTCAGTGAAGACATTTTTCCTAATATCCAATCTAAAACTTCCCTGGTGCAAAATTTTGGGGGCTTCATTCCACTCCCTGTCTTTCAGCTCAGGAGTCTAGGTACTTGGAGAAAAATTGGTCTTTACTATTAAAGACTGATGTAAAGAACACATTCAGCTTTTTCTTCATCTTTGGTCACTCTGTTTCCCTCTGCATTCAATAAAAAATTAATAGTAATAGGTTGGTCTCTGTTTCTTTGAGGGAATCAAAAATCCTTGACAAACACTACCTGATCAAGATTTAGTCTGCCTCCTTCCCAACACATACACAAGGTAAACTTAGTGGTATTCAAGACATCACTGAAGTTAGATGAAAGCACATGTACCTATCTGGGAGTGCTTTTGTGGTGCCTAGAACAAGGTTTCCAGTATCACCTTGTAATGGCTAGAATATGGTCTCGTCTCTGCTATTTGAATCGTGAAAAAACACCTTGTTTGCTTTAGCAGGAGTAAGAATGGGTGGAATGATGCTGGCAAGAGCATAGGAAACGAGAGAGATTGGTGTTTTTATAAAACCATTTAGTTGATTTTAATGTGTTGCTTTTAATGGCAGCATTTAAAAGGCTTTTAGTAAATAATCTCTTCAGTACAGACATTTATTTGAAGAGGAGACATCTCCATGAGAGATTTTTAAATGACAGTGCTTCATGCTATAGGTAAATCAAGTAAATGGTGTTTTAAATACCCATCGATTTCCTTCTCCCAGCCCCTGTAATTCTGCTATATTTCATGCTGCCATGCTATGTGACAATACTGGGCTGTTGTACAGCTAATACAATTTTACTGCTCCGAAGGGTTGCAAAAATGATCCTGTGTTTTGCCTCATGCTTGGGAGACAGCATTGGAAAGATCCTCACCTGGATAACACCAAGGCAATTCTGCAACATTCATGCTGCTGAGTGAGTAGTTGTGCAAAGCTGTCAAACCTAATACTTGTTGCTAATATGCAGTGTGTTCCTTCAGCTTTGATTTCTATCAGTTTGGGGTAATTTTAGGTGAGTGTCTGTGTTACGGAGAAGCAGCAGTGAGTACTAGACCTATGTAATTTAGTAATTCTTGTAACTTTAATTAAGGCTTCATATCAGCAGAGCCCTTTAGAGCTCTCAGTAAGACCTTAACATTGAGTAGGTTTGGAGGCTGAGGGACACCATCTACTTGCTTTATGAAAACTTGCTCTAATACAACTTGTGTTTGGCAGTATGTCAGACTTCAGGTGTTCCTTTAATAAGACATGGGTATATCTCCTACTTCAATAATATAACACTGCCACAGAGTCACGCAACAGAGCATGAGGAAGGTGTCTTCTTCCTGCTTCTGCTTTCCACTGTTAAAATAATTGGTGACATTTGGCAGATGTAGTACCGAGCATGGATAGCCCATTGTAACCCATAGATGCCATATCTCAAATTGTCTTTGTTGTCAATAGGATATTAATGCGTCATCACCATCTGATACTATCACAATGATATCAGCATGTTGTTTCATAGTTGCCTGGCATATAACCATTGAGACACAGTTTTCTTCCTAGGAAATGTTTCATAGTCTTAAATCCCATTTGGTTTAGGCAAAGCATGGGGCTCTTAAGGACCGAACCTTTAAAATACTGTGTTTTGTGAGTGTCATCTAGAGCCCTCAGAAATGGGTCTCAAAAGAGTTTCAGAGCTCTGTAAATACGTTGTAAATATGCTCCTGTCTTCGGGAACAAGACCTGAGATTGGGAAATCTAACTCAGAATTGTGGTACCATAAATGTCAGCAATAGAGTCAGAAAAGGAAAATATATTCAGATTTCCAATGGACAAAAAAAAGGTGGGAATTTTAAACCATTTTCCATAGTGTGACACTACCATCCTCTGGCTTGCTAATGTAAAGTCTAGTATACTGCAGAGAAGCAGCAAAGTTGCCTAAAGAAGATGGTTGCTGTACAAAATGGCTAAAATTAATTCAGCTTCTAGAAAAATAAAGGCATATATCTCTACTTCAGTGACTTTGCAGTAATTACCCTCAGCTACTCCTGCAAAATCTTAGTTAAATCTTAATTGACATACTCAATTATAAAACTATACATTCAGGAAAGGATCTCCCTTGTCTTTAGCTGCAATAACATAGCTAGTTGTAATTCAGATTTGTTATTTCACAAAATGGATTTAGCAAAAGACTTCCTAATAGTTTGATGTCTCTACGAGAAAAAAGAGTATGCACAAACTCTGAAGAATATAAAACATGTGATCAATAAGTCAAGTTGATCGAATCAATTCTGGCATTTAGGAGAGGGGAGGTGGAGACTCCTCTCTGGTACTGTAGTGACTGCAAATAGCTAAAGAAAAAACACTGAGACTGCAAAACCTGAGATGTGTTTCAGGGCTGGGAATTATTGGGTTTTTTAGATCTAGAGAAATCCTGAATTCTGTGGATGTCCCACTACAAGTTTTCCAGTCCTGTCCCAACCACCCACCAAATTCCCTCAACCAAAAAAACCTACAAAAGCAACAACTGCTAAAAACCCCAAACATTAAATTTAGTGAACAAGTTTAAAGCCTCACTTAAAATTTTTCATAGTGGTCCTGTCAAATATAGTTGTTATCATACCCACCAGAATACTTAAAGCGGCAGCTTCTGTCTTTATCAATACTGACTACCATTTAGCCTCCATGGAGGCTTGCTGATGCCAACAGCTTTGGAACATTCCCTTGGCTTGACTGCTCCTCTAATGTGGGGTCCTTGTTGAATGTTTTGAGGCAAGAAGCATAGTGGATCAGACCATGTCCACATTATCTAAGTATCTGAAGTAGAATGTTGTGATTTTCAAGGAGGACTGTAACTCAACCCTCATGTTGGCTCTTGTCTGCTGAATACAGAGAGTATGATGTAAAGTTTGCTGAAAATAAAGTTACTGGATATTAGAAAGACTTTTCTCTGAAGGGAATAACTAGCAAATTACAGACATGTGGATGTACTCAGTAAATGAGTAAATATATCTCAGTGTGTCTGCATACAAGTTTTGGGTACTGTAAAGATCACAAAGCGAGCCTAAATAATCCAGTGTATCATTTTGGGGATCAGCATTCCCCCGAGGAGGTTTTATAAGATTAAACTGGCTGCTGCTTCTATCTGCACTCCACATGTGCATGTTCTGAAGTGTCTTCTCCAGGCTTGTCTGTCCAAGTGGCAACCAGGTGTGGCTTTGAACTTCCCCACCCGCCTTGCTTTTCATGTCTTCTTTTCGGCACTTGTGAAGCAACAGTTAGGGGTTCACATCCTGCCGCTTTCCCGTGCTGGTGCATGAGGTCGAATTCCTGCAGACAAAATACCATCTCCAGTGCTGTTCAGGAGAGCTGTCGGTGCTTGGTACCTATAGTGGGAGCTGCAGTTGATTCTGTGATGTGAGCAGGCATACACTGGTATGGCTGGAGCAAACCAGTGGGTGAGCACCTGCAAAACTCTTGTGGGCAGCATCCCTAGAAAAAAGCAGTAAAATAACCGAGTGGCCAGAGCCTCTGATGTTAGACACAGATGGGCTATGGGTTATATTGGATTCTGAATCTGATTTACACTTGCAATTTAAAATAACTTTGCTACAGCTGCTTTTTTCTTCTTCCCCCTTTTTTTTTTTTTTTTTAAATCTCAAAGGGCTACATAGGAGAACAAGAGATTCCTTTTACAGAAGTTGGCATCACCCTTGTTTTACTGCTTTCTACGTGATTTTTCACAACAACCATAGTGCTAGTTCCCAGCTGACTTTCACGTGAACTGGACAGAAGCAGGAAGAAATTCTGTCTCTGGCATTTATAGCTGATTTCTCGACATGGGAAAATGAGAGAGCGTGCAGGCATGAACACGGCAGTATTTCTTGAGATGAGTTTGAACAGCAGCAGCATCTGTTGAAGTGGAAAAATGAGCTTTTCAGTTCCAAAGGTTTCATATTTTCTAGGGCAAGGCAGGAAGTGTTCTCTTCCAGAGAGAAAGGAAATCGGAGGGAGGCTGATGAAGTGCTGTGCATGCTGACAGAGGAATAAAAGGCAAATAATACTTCTAGGAAATATTACACACCCAAAAAGTATATCTTTGTGGATTTTTTAGTGGTAGGAGTGATTTGCTGTATTTTTGATGCTATTGAAATGCAATAGATGACCATGTCAAAAACAGTTGTAATCTGAAAGGACAATTGTGTCTTCCCCTCATTCTTTCTTCACGTTTGTAATTTTGTGATATAGATTTTGAGCTTTTTAAGCAAGTACCATGTGTGTGTGAAGCGTTTGCCATATTGCAGTAGCTGTCAGTAATAAATTCAGTATTGCTAAAAATCTTTATGAACTGGATGTTTCTTTGCCTATCCAGCATCCACCCACTATGTCTGGTGAATTCTCCAAAGCTTGAAAGGTCAAAATAAAGCCAAATGCTGTTACTTAGCATTAAATATACTGGGTGCTGAGGTTGCTTGGTCTGTAGCTAACGCAGGTCTTCAGGCTGGTACAAGTCCTGAAGCATCAGGATAATCAGCCAGCACTGGTGGGGAATGTTCTAGTTGGTACATTTTCCGAATAGTTGGCCTTTTCATAAAAAAAATCTGTTTGCCTAGATACACAGTAGTGTTGGCTCCCTGGGTTAGTAGACAATTATAAAATGGCCTGCAGTTCTCTTTCAAAGCAAGATGACTTTAAAAAGGGCTTTCGCCTGTCTTACTTTTTTGTGCAAGGTAAGAGTTTATAAAGCTCTCTCAGCTTTAGGAGTGCCTGAAGAGACTCACAGAGCCTGCACAGCCAGGCAGCTGGGAAGGGGCACAGGTCCCATAGCCCGCATAGGAGCCTGGGGTGGGGTGTGAGTTGGTATCTTGTTTTTCTTGTGCTTTTCGGATTTTGTTCGTTGTGATCATAATGCCACAGGTATCAGCAGCAGTCTTTTCCATAGCTTGAGCGGGCTTTGGGTCAGGTGCAGGGTGATTTGCTCTTCCAGTGGTAACTAAAGCATAGGAAGAAGTGACTCTGCACCCAAGGTCCCAAGCAGGAGAAGTTGGATGTGTTGGATGTCCTTTGTCAGGGTGCTAATAAATCAGACTGGGTCAGTCTCTCAGGTTCTGAATTTGTCAGCTACCTTCTGAGAGAGAAGCTTGTCCAGCAGTGGGTGAGGAGAGCCTTGCCTGGAGGTCCTTCCTGCTCAGTGGTAGGGTGGAAGCAATGTGAGGCATCATGTTCAGTTTCTGATTTTCTTTTGGATGTTGTACCTTTTGGCTGCCTTGTGAACTCCCAGTCTTCATCTGCTTTCTGTGTGCTCTTTTCCTACCTTTTTTGCCTGGCGCTCTACCTCTCCCTAGGTTCTCTGGTCCTTTCCAGCGTGCTTCTTGAGCACCTCACATCGTCATGCTAGCTTTCATGCTTTTCTCTTTTAGATTAATAAATTTCTCATAATCTTGTTACTCTCATACTCCTACACATCTCTCTTTGTTTTACCAAACCCAAACTGTTTTAAGAAGAACAATTTCTAAACAAAAATCAGTCTTTTGCACCTTTTGCGATGCAGATTTCTCATAACTGCAGTGCATTTAAAATGCACACAGAGGTATTCTAAACTACATGTTCTGCATTTGAAGCATGTAGCTTATATCACTGCAGGTGAGAAAGATGATTTATTTTTTTCATTTATCTGGATGATAAATATAATCCCTGTCTATCTGGGAGCATTCAGAGGCCACCAGCAGTGTGGTGGTGACAGATAGAGCTGTCTCCCAACCTGTGCTCCTCTGTCATGTTAAGGAAGACTTGATTATACTTTTACTTTCATTGATATGAAATGGAGTTACTCAAGATTTTATTGTTTCTAATTTTTGGATTTGATAGAAAGGTTTCTGGAGAAAGGTCTCTCCATATACGTGCAGAACTTCATTGAAGTTCTCTTTTGAGAGTGCTTGTACACACATAAAATTTACACGATTTTCTCTAACCAGAGGGAGGAAAATGAAAACAAGTTAATATTGCTGAATGCAGCCTAAGGGCAACAGGATGCTTCTCAGAGTAATTACTGAAGCTGGATTTTGGCCAGGACTCCAAGCCAATAGACTACTGAAGCCCCAAATAATATGGTTTCTTTAATGATCAGGAGATTTTGTATTTGCGTTTTATCTTAGAGGTGAGTGTTAGAAATAGATGCAATCAGCTGTCACACAATCCAGCTTAGAAGAACGCTTGCATTTCCAGCCAGCAAGGCATCCTTGCAGCTGGAGGGTTTTCCTGTACATTTGAAAAAAAAGAAACAAAACATACCTCTCAATAGCATATGAAAAGACTTCAGTTTCTTTAATTTCAGAGTTGTCTTAAACTGTGCTTTAGGGAATATCTGGTAAAAATAATTGGGTTTTTCCCTCCGAAATGTATACTAAAGGGTTGCACAAACCACACTGTGAAGTTGATTTACATTGATTCAAGTTACTTGTGAACCTCTTGCATTACTTTAACCCAGAGGTGAAAACGTTATATTAAGTATGTGTTCCCATAGTGTTTCCTTTGGTGTGACCTTTTCTTTTACTACCAAAATGTTTCACCAATGCATATTTCAAATGCACGTCAACTTGCTGTCAAAGGCTGTGCTGAGGAGAAGCAAAAGATTTTCCCAGAGTACGTATTTATACATCTTGCATCCATGGGAATTTATTGTATATCCTATATTTTACTTTTTTCCTTGTATTTTATAGTCTTACTTGGATGAAGAAAGCTGGAGAAATGCAGTGTGTATATATATATGTATGGAGAGAGAGGGAGGGACATAAAAGTACAGTGTTCAATGGAAATCTGATTTTAGCTCCTTTTCTCTGCAGTGGAGTTATCTTTTTACAGACCAACCATTCCATTGCCTTGGCTTTAGAAACAGTGAGAACAGTCCTACAGTAAATCAAACCTTAAGTTTGCAAATAAATATAATAATAAATATAATAATAAAAATAAAGTTTTTCAAGTCATCAATATCTTTCTGACTTTTTTTTTTTCCTTCTGTATGAAGTAGGGGAACTGTTTAGTCTTCAGAAAGCAGATAGTTCTCAAACAGTCTGAAGACTTGACTTGCCTTTGCTTTTTGTTCGTAAGGTTTCGCTGACTTGCAATCTCAGAATGCTGATGTATTTGTAATTTTATTTTCATCTGCAAGGTAAAATCATAACATAACATCTAACTGCAAATTAGCTTCTCTGTGACATAAATTTTCCTTTGTTGTGAGGTTATCCCTTTGCAAATTTTAGGCCTGGCTATGACTGAACTAAATTGATACAGCAAAAGCCTTGATTTGGTGGGGAATGGGGTATTTCCCAGCTTCTTCATATAACCTGAGAAATGTCATTATTAGCTGCTTCAAGAATAAATACTACAACAGCATATATGTATTTTGGTTTTGTCTATATTTCATTTTATTGCTTGTTCTTAATATGCCATAGTACCAATGGCTAATTCTGTAACTACTGAAAAGAAAAACAACAAAGGGATGAATTTGCTATTCTATAGCAAAGCCAAATCCTACACATCTGGGTTTGGAGGAGTACATAGCAGCCCTGTCATAACAAGGGGCTATCCATTTACTTCTAGAAATGCAGATACATCTTTCATGTTGCCACCAGATTTGCATAAGAATCCCAGACCTTGAGGCTGTCCTTCAGCTCCCCACCATGCTCTAGCACGGAATGCTTGTACTGTTTGAACTCAGCTCTGCTCCTTCATCTCGACCTGTGTTTGCCATGTCTAGCACGAATGATGAAGAATGACAAATGAGAAGATGAAGGTTATTTTTAGTAGGCAGAGCATCTACAAGCTGGGGCTGTGTGACGGGGAGAGGCTGCAGGTACACTGGAGTGATGCTGGAGGTGTAGTGGTGAGGACTGACACCTCTGTCTGTGTTGGGGACCTGGCACTGTGCTCCTTTGACATTCTGTCTTCTGATGCTCGTTGCTGCCCTAAGGTTAGCCTGCCTTTCCCGGGTGGTCTATTTCCTACCCTCCTCTCTCACAGTTTTGGTTTTGTTTAAAACCGGTTTTACCTCCAGAGTTTGAATAGGAGGAGCTGCAGTGTGGGCCATCTGTCAATCTCTCACACTTAAGAATTTAGTGTAATTATGTGGCGTTGAGAAATTGCAGTTAACTTATTCACAGTAGAGTCTTTTTGGGTTGTGTTTACATTGGATGTGCTCCAGTTGTGAGCTGACCACAAGTCATCCAGTGGTTGCAGCCCTGGCTTATGTTGGCTGTTTTAGGGCTGGATTTATGTATCTGAATGGAGGACAAAGGACCTCTTTTCCTTCTGTAGCCTCTGTTAGGACTCACTGTGGACTTAGGTTGTGTAGAGGGAGAGGTTTCCCAGTTCAGGTGTAGAGAGGACATGATCTAGAAGACGAGAATAAAATTTTTGGAGGGGAATGAGGGCAAGACTGAAACAGACTATGCTGCTTGGGGGTGCTAATTTGTTGGGAAAATTATATGAAAATGAGAAGTCAGAGATATGGGATGGAGCAGGAAAGGCCAGAGATCTAACAACAGGTAGGAGGAGATGGGGACAGGGCACAAGGCAAAAAGGTAAATTTAGAGTATAGAAAGAATGACACTTGCCGGCTGTAGACAGGATACATTGTTGTGGCAGTACTGTTGTCCAGGGCTGAAAGAGGATGTGGTTTTTCTGAGTGTTACTGCTGCTGAGCTTCCAAGTAAGTAGAAGTCTCATGGCGGAGAGGGCTTTCTCTTTCTGGTGCTGGTCCACCTTGACAATGACAACCTATGCCTAATTTCAGTTACTTTGGTAGCCCAAATGGCGGGTCAGTAAGTTGCCATTGTGCCAGTGAACCTTAGCAGCATAGCAGGATGCCCAGTGAGGACATTTCTAGGTTTGCAATTTGTTACTGGAAATATAAATGATTAAATGCAAACACTCACATGGGGAGGGCACTGCTAGTGTTGCATGTGAAGCATATCTCAGTTGCCAGAATGACCTGTAAACATTGAGTTTGCTTCCCTTTCTACTATGGTAGAGCTTTTGCTGTGGATTCCCTGCCTCATCAGTAAGCAGAAGGATTGCTCAGGACTGCATTGGGGTACTGCACCACACCTTTGCTTCTGCTGCTCCCAGTATCAGAAGCTGGAAACCATGCAGCAAACGAGGGAATTGCAGAATGGCAGAGGAGTGTTTTGGCAGTTTAGGGTGTCAGAGACAGCCCTGAAGGATGAGTTGTACAGGATTCAAAGTGACAAGCATTCAAGTGCTTATGGGTTTAGTGTTTAGCTAGTAATGCTAAATACAGAGTTGGGGTGGACATCTGTTAGGCTATTGCTGCTCACAGGCTCAGCTGCTTCTTAAGAACCTGACTGAACACACCAAAAAAAAAATATAAAAGGAAAAAATGCCTTCAAGCCATGGAAAGTAAGCTTAGGCAATCAATAACAAAACTTCTTTGAAGTTTCTAAAACCATGGAGGTTAATTTCCTAACGGAAGGGAATTTCTCTACCATTCGTGAGATTATTGAGTATTGAAAGATAAAGAAGCCTTCTTATCCTTTGATCAAAGTTTTAGTATTACTGTGAGTAGACATGCAAGCCTATTATGCTGTCAGGTCTCCAAAACCTCTCTGGGCAACCTGTTCCAGTGTCTGACCACTCTTGCAGTGAAAAAGTTGTCTTACCTTCACATGTTTCCTGTGTTTCAGTAGGTGCCCACTGGCCCTTGTCCTGCCAGTGAGCATCAGTGAGAAGAGTTGGTACTACCAGCTGAGCTGTAGCTGCTTACTGGTGGGGTTGTGCTACACACACACTGCAGGTTTCAGCACACCAAGTTAAATAGATAATAGTTGTTTTCCCTTTTAGTGGTCATTAAAATTAAGTCTTGTCACATTTAACCCCCTCCAAGCCAGGGTGCACTTACACCATTTGGAAAATTTCCAAATCACAGAATGTTAAGGGTTGGAAGGGACCTCGAAACATCATCGAGTCCAACGCCCCTGCCAGAGCAGAACCACCTAAAGCATATCACACAGGAACGCGTCCAAGCAGGTTTTAAATGTCTTCAGAGAAGGAGACTTCACAACCTCTCTGGGCTGCCTGTTCCAGAGCTCTGTGACTCTCACAGTGAAAAAGTTGCAGCTAAAACACCTTTGTACTGACACAGAGTAACACACCCTCTGTAAATGGTCCCTTGTTTTTTTAATTGTTTGGGTTTTTTGTTTGTTTGGTGTGTTGGGTTTTTTTTTGTGGGTTTTTTTTTAATTGGGTTTTTTGTTTTTTGTTTGTTTTGTTTTGTTTTTGCAGGGGGAAACTCATTTACAAGCAAAATGATGTATCATGCAGTGTGTCAGGATCATGACACAGAAACTGGTGAGCTTCAGCCTGTGAGGTGCTGGCACTTGGGTTGTCTCCCCTCAGCAGAGCTCTTTATTTTGTGCCAGGCTGGCTGTAAGTAGCATATACTGCCATGCTTTGCTAGAGAGGGGCCAGCACGATCAGCACCCTGCTGTATCAAGCCCAAAGAAAGTGTTGCATATTAGAGGGGAAAAAAAATACACTGTACTCTAAAAATACTACCTTTTAGCAGGTCATACTTCCTTTCTCTATTCTCTTTCAGGTCTCTCTAGTACCTGATATTATTCAGTGGTGGCAGATAGAGAGGTTTGCTGGACAAGTGCAGTGCTTTTATAGACAGGCATTCTACAATTTCAGATCTCTCAAAGCTTTTTTCCTTCACTGCGCTTATTTGGGGGGAAAGAGAATCTAAATGTACGAGGGCAGAAATAATTTCCCTTTTCTTTAACAATTGCACCCATGATGTCAGCTGCCACCAGTAATGTAGAGTGATAAATTGACATTGAACTTGAACAGAATTCGTGGCGTGCTGGAGACAATAAGAACCTCTGAGGATATAATTATTTTGCTGCCAGGAGCTCATGCATCTCAAATTGGTTGGTGTGGGGACTTTAGAGTAGCTTGTCTGCCTATTGACTGGAGTTGAGAGCTGGCACTGCCGGCTCTGTGGTAGTGCAAGAACTTAGGCATTGTGGTTTGCTCACAGCATGTCAGAAAAAAAGAAAAGAGAGTCACAAAGGTCTGATGTTGACCACTTTTGCTCGCTTGCAGGGAAAGACAGTAGGTATTGAAAATGAAGTTCAGTAATATGCTATTTTCCTGTGAATGTAGGGCTTTGGTACTCTCATGGTGGTGCTTACTACAGACACTGAAGTGTAGCATGATTTCTAGTGAGTAGGAGGTCACTCGCACATTGCAGTAGCTAGAATTTAATTTACTGTTCATGTGCTACATTGGTTTGGGGAGGGCAGAGTTCCTCTGATCAGGTGACCATTGCTACTTCTTGAAGTCACAATAATGACTTTTTCCATGGAAGTAATTGGTCTGCATTGTACACAACACTCTTCTTTTTGCTAGTGTGTTTTTTTGTTTGTTTGTTTTGGGGATGGCAATTCAAACTGAAAAGCCTGATCAGGCTGTTCTCCTGCACCCACTGATGTCAGTTTGAATGTTGAGGGTGTTACATGATGACCTATAATTAAGCTCTTGCATTACAATGCAACATAAATGACAATCTGGCACTAAGCTCCTGTTGACTTTCAGTAAGACTCAGGCACCTTGATGCTTTTTCTGCGTTTGGATGTTTCACCCTGTATCCAAAGGTTGTGTTCTTGCAGAGAAAACAATCCTTCACCGTGTATTTCTCTTTTCCTAAAAAATACTGGTGTCTGTGAGGGAACAGAAGAAAAGATAACCTGCTGAAGTTTGTAGCTTTCTTATGTTTCAAAGAGGTAGCTCTTATGAGTTTTGACATGGTAAGTGAGGATGTGTGCATTTGTATCATAAGGTCAAGTTTTGGACGGTTGTAAATTTAGTGTATTTAATCCCCATCTAAATTGCAAACCCAACCATATATGAGTTTATATTTTATTTTACTCTGATCTGCTTGTGTACTTTGTGTCACAGAGCATGGATCCTTGGATTCACCTGTCTCTCTCGCTATAGCTGTGCCTCTCGGCTCTCAGCCCCTGATTTTGGCTATGTCTAACAAAACTCCAAAATGTGGGGCGTGCAAAGGAGCGTTCTCATACGTGAAAATAAACATATTGTGCCATCATGCCTTCAGCAGTAATAACCTTTAATATAAGTAGTTTTACACTTCTGTAGCTTTCATGTGTGTAATTTTCAACAGTGAAGTTGTCAAACATCAAGTGTAGTGTGAAATAACAGTTTGGACAATAAAGTTGATGTCATCTACTGAAATGGGCTTGAAAGCTAGGTCTGAACCACCAAAGGAAGGGTTGCTCCTCTGATGATACCTATTACTTCCATGTTCATAGTTTTTTGGTGATGCATCTCTGGCTGTATAGGGTTTATTTGGCTGCATCAGTTATGCTGTTGCACCGTGTAGGGCTAATTCCTTTTGGTCTTATTTAAGCATATAATAATATAAAATGAAGTATAGTCAATATGTTCTGTGGTGGTGCTCATCATGACGGTTAATGGCAATCTGTGGAGCACTGATGACAAAGGGGAGCCTCCCAGTAAGACTTGTACCTGAAGACTGCTGTGTATATCACAATAAGGGAGACCTTACTGTGGCCTTCCAGTATCTGAAGGGGGCCTACAAGAAAGCTGGGGAGGGACTTTTTAGTCTGTCGGGCAGTGATAGGACTAGAAGGAATGGATTAAAACTAGAGATAAGTTGATTCAGGTTAGACATTTGGAAGAATTTCTTCACCATGAGTGTGGTGAGACACTGGAACGGGTTGCCCAGAGAGGTGGTGGAAGCCCCATCCTTGAAAGTTTTTAAGACCAGTCTGGATGGGCCTCTGAGCAACCTGCTTTAGTGGGAGGTGTCCCTGCCCATGGCAGGGGGGTTGGAACTAGATGATCTTTAAGGTCCCTTCCAACCCTGACGATGCTATGATTCTATGATTTCTGATACTCCTCATTTATTTATTTACATTTTAGTGTATTAAAAATGTGAAAATTTCAAAAGAAAAATCAGAATATTTCTAAGACTTTTTTTGTCTTGTTCTATTTCAGCTAAATTGTGGCTCTGCCTACACAAATGGACACATTTAGAACATATAAATGTAGCAGATGCTTACAAATATGCCCTACTTTTACAGGCATCTCTTCTGTATGCATTTTTATTAGCTAGTAACAAGCAGAGCTTCCATGCAGCTTTTGAGGTAAAAAAGACTTGGGTTTTTTTTTTTTAAGCAAACATAGTCAGCTAATAAGCAAGTACATTTTCAAACAGAGTTGGTGTATGTAGCATGATGGGCTCCACTGAGAAATATTTGAAGAAAAATTTTATATCCAGTTCTCATGGATCTGTGATTACATGGTGATGAAATCTAATTTATTACATTATTCACCAGAGAGAAGTTCTGGTACTTTTGGCAGGTTTCTCAGCATGCAAACAAACAAATGACTGCTACATTGCCCAGCATGGAATTTGCTGTTCTTTGTTTTTGCCATAAACGTCTACACTTTATAGCTGCTCTGGGCCAGTGATTCAAACAAAATAAGAAATAAAGTGGAAGTCAGTGAACAAGGGAAGGAAGAGTTGTAACTAGAAGAGAGAAGTATTTGTGATTAATGAAGGCTTCTAGTAGCACAGAGCTTACAGTAGTAATTATAGAGCATCAAATATAGTTCCAAAAATAAAAACAATGTACTATCACTGTAGAAATACACTTCAAAGGTTTAATACTACAAAGACTTAGCCAGAACACATGGAAGATAGGAAGATCTCAATATACATCACTGAGATTAGCATCTTGTCTTTAATTCATTAGATGGAAGAGATGTAGAAGATCTAAGTTGCTTTACCAAAGTATAGTTATGTTATTGACTAAATCCAGAAACATGACACAAACACTTAGCAAAGCACAGTGAGTCAGCTTATCCTAAAACTATACACCATAACCTTTGTTTGGTTAGCATGTATTACCATAATGACTTCAGCTTTCTATTTGAAAAAAGATCATAATTACAGTGGCAGTTCATGTACTCCAGTAATACAATGAATGATATAAACACCAGAGAGAAGATGCCACTAGCGGGCATTGTTGAGGAAGTCTGATTTATTTACCACGTTACAGAGGTGGTCATATTTTATAGAATAACATAAGAATATCCATAAGAGAGATCCAGAGAAAGTGTGAGGCAGAAAAGTTCAAGTACAGAGGGATTTAA
Organism: Actenoides lindsayi; assembly: GCA_025331215.1. Classification (NCBI taxonomy): domain Eukaryota; kingdom Metazoa; phylum Chordata; class Aves; order Coraciiformes; family Alcedinidae; genus Actenoides; species Actenoides lindsayi. Next base: position 32,097 of record WTSP01012407.1, on the reverse strand, counting down.
GGGACAGAAATGGTACTGGGGAAATGAATCAGATCACTGAGGGCACATAGTGTGAAGCTAGATAAAAGAACATGGGAGAAAAGTCCACAGGAAACTCAATTAACTTAGCTCTGTTGCTTGAGTAACAGCATGTTATATAATACATGATGTTTTTTTGTTTTCCTTGTGAACGTGCATATTTCATGGAGTGAAACATCAACAAATCTGAGGGTATACCTACAAAGTCCATCAGCACTTGAAAGGTCAGACCTGCTTAGCAATATGCATGTACTGTACCTGGAGGAGGCCTATTAACTTCCTGTGGGCTAGCTGGCAACATCAGAGAAAGGAAATATTTAAAGAACATGAGTTTTCTAAAGGAAACTCTTAGCTCGGTCCAGCTGGGACATACTCAAATCACTTAGCTCAGTACAGCTTTGTAAACCAGGAATGGGAACGGTACATTTTTTCTAAACCACAATCAAATATTACAAAGTCTGCTTATGCAAAACATTTGATTCTATCAGCCTTTGCTGGCTAAGATTAAGATGCCATCTCTTCCATTAATTTTGACAAGTTCAGCTTAATTGTTCTCAGTATTCTGTCATTAGCATTGTTCATTTTAAATAGGTACATCAACTGGAAGTGGCATTAGCACATTAGCTAAAGGTTAGTTGTTCAAGCAGCATGGTGGATTGAAAAGAAATATATCCTAATTTCATTAAAGAAGAAAAGAAACCTTTTCTTCTAAACAACGTGAAAGCACACCAGGACTCATCTAGCATTTCAAATGGCAGGATTTTGATGCCTGAAAATGTAACTTGAAAATCCTCCTGTAAATCTTAACTGCATCTTCTTCATTACAGTCTTATTTGTCCCTCAATTTGTCATTAGATTTCTATGTATTCTGTGTGAACCACTTCCCTGTTTATATCCTTCCGTTTATGCTTCACTAACTCTTGTGACTTCTCTGCTTGTCGTAAAAGGTTGACAATGAACAGGATATAATTTAATAAACAAAAATAACTTCTCCAGAACAATGACAAATTCTCCAGAACAACTGGAATAAATAGATCACATGATACAAATACACAATTTGAAGTCATTAAAAAACACAGTTCAGTGCAAAATGTGATAATGCTTTTAGATGTGTTAAAGTAGCATTTAATTTTAATTTAACAAGCCTGTTATTGTATAGAATTTAATAGCATTGAACTGTGAGAGAAGTACCTCTGGGAGCTTGATGAAGATACATTTACTATAATTCAAACCCCGTTCATTTATTGTCATGTCAACATCCCTTACTTTTTTTTTTTTTTCTTTTTTTTGACAGTCAAGTCTGGCTGCCCTTAGTATATCCAGTGTCACTTCAGTAAAAACACATTTGTGCATTGGGTAATTTGAGGCTTCCATGGTGGCTAGTTGTATGTATACAGCATTTATGCTTTGTTTAAAATACCACAGAGTATTAGCGTTCAGAACTGGGCATATCTCAAGGAAAATAATGCAGCACCCTTGTAGGAGTCTGATCACAAGACTTGTTCCATCTGGCTGGTCAGCAGAAAACATTTTGAAAATGTCAAACAATTTTTGTCTGATAAAACATCAAAAATACTGGAGTTTTTTTAAAACCAAGGTATTTTTGAAAGGTTTTGTATTCAATGGTACTGCTTTTGTTCTAAAAAAACTATATCAAGATTAATTTCTGTCTTGAAATGTAATTAAAAATGCTGTGGGTTTGCTATAAAGATTACATCCTAATTTACTTAATTTTCTTCTTTTATATTCGCAAGATATTTAGGAACTACGGCACAGTATACGTAAGAGGAAAACTTGTTATGACAATGAGAGACATCTTTACAAAATGTTTGATGATAGAATTAATACCAAGAAGCAACTACTCTTAAATTTTCTTTAAAAAAGATAACAGCCTTTTTAAAAGTGGGATACTAGAGTAAGATAGAAAACATTGAGTAATTTTCAAATGGTACAATTAGCCATAAAATTCCTCTTCCCTTGAAATGTAACGTTCAAGTTTCAATTTATTATGGCATTTACTGCTTTATTTCTCTGTTTATCAAGCTAGCAAGTAATTTAAGGTTGAGACTCTTTCTGTGTAGTGGTCATACGTTCTCTAAAGCTTGTCCTTATGCTGCCTGCACTACAAGCACCAGACAGGAAATCTGGGAGCAGATTGGCTCATTTATTGGCTTTTGCTAGATTGAGACCCAAGAATCTCAAAGAGAAAAACCTACTGCCAATCCTTGAGCTTATATAAATGCAACTGCATTAAACGAGGATAAAAGACATCCTTTCTAATTAAGCCACATTAAGTACCTTTCTCGTAATCAGATGGTGTTGAATTAACTGAGAATAGGTGACCTGTAAAATCTGATTCAGACCTAGCTAAACTATACTTTGCTGCAGGCTCCCTTTCTTTTTTTGTCATATGTCACAAACAATCTATTGATAAAAACAGAACTTGCCTTAAATAGCACAGCCATCAGGATTTGTAGAGTGTGACACTAAATATTTCACCCATTTGAGACACATAAATTATTATCCAAACTTCTGTGGTCAAATTTTACTACACTCGCATTGCATAAAGAAACACAACCACTGAGATACTCTTACAGCGTTGCATCTTACAGGTGGCTGAAAACCACTGGACCACACTTTTTCCCAGCCTTAGACTGATGCAACAGAGTTGATTTCATCCATTCTCTCCCAGATTCTGTCATTCCCCTCCATAAACCAACTATGCTGGAGAAAATGGGAAAACTCAAAGATGTTAAATTCTGTACAGCCATCAGTTTCTCTATGCCACAGGGAATTCACAGCCAGATTACGACAACTCTATGTCATCTAAGTGATGAAAATGATTGTATTAGAAAATCTGTATGAATATAATTGGACAATTAAGGACTTAGTTAAATCCGATTAAGGGTATGGGAAAATTCTCACGCATAGGGAGAATACAAAAAAGAACTTGTTTACCTGAAGACAAACCTGAATGGGGAGAAACTTTGATAAAGAATGAAAGCGTCAAGATATCTGGAGGAGGAGGATCAGGAACTCTTTCCATTACTCACTCAGAAGCACGACGATCATGGAGGTGGGACTCAAAAGTGTTACATACAAACCAAAATCATAGGAAGATGTAACCACACAGGAACTAAAAAGTACACATAGTCCTATGGCAGCCTTGCCTAGTTCTTTGTTTAGAGATGGGGGAGGGGATACAGCTGACCTGAGATGACCAGGGGGATATTCCATACCATATGACATCAGCTCAACTATAAAGGGAGAGGGCAGGAGGAGGATGGGGGGGCATTCGGCTT
>WTSP01012407.1:7561-28677 GCA_025331215.1 Actenoides lindsayi | reverse complement strand
TTCAGGTTAGACATTAGGAAGAAGTTCTTCACCATGAGGGTGGTGAGACACTGGAACAGGTTGCCCAGAGAGGTGGTAGAAGGCCCATCCTTGGAAGTTTTTAAGACCAGGCTGGATGGGGCTCTGAGCAACCTGATCTAGTGGGAAGTGTCCCTACCTAAGGCAGGGGGGTTGGAACTAGAACCTTTAAGGTCCCTTCCAACCCTGACAATTATATGATCCTATGATTCTATTATTTCAACTCTGAGGAGTTCCTTGTTTGGTTGGGTGCTATCAGTCCTGAGTTCAGTATCCTTCTAGCCTTCCTGCATGGCACTGAGGTCCTTAAATACGGAGGAGATGTTTCAAAGTTTGTTAGCTATAATGCAGTAAATGGTATAGGTAAATTAAATAGTAAAATTTAAACTTAAAGAGTACCCCACGTGTAGCAAATTGGTTTGGCTAGCAGCTAGTGAGGAAGCATGGGCTGGCTTGTCTTGACTGATGTAACAGAGAATCTGGTGTTGAAACTTTGAAGCATGAATGAAAAGGTTATAAAGTCTGAGATACCTTCACCCAGCAGAAGTCACCCTTTAGTGCTCCTTTTAGCAGAGCTTTGGCCAGTTACAGGGGAAGAAAGTTTCAATGCTACTTGTGCTGTAGGGCAGCCCTTCTTCTGTGGCTTAAAGGTTTAGTACCTGTTTGCCCTAGCTATTCTTTGAGTTACATCTACAGTTCACTTAAAAATCTTAACTGCTGGAAAACTAAATGTTAAATGAAAAATAGTAATCTTTCCTTGGAAGCTCCAGTCACTTCTGGAGCAAAGGGGTTTGTCTTCAGACAGAAACTTACTGAAATAGTTATTCCAGAATAAATGTTCTAATATAATTATTCCACGGGGAAAAAAAAAAAATAATAAAAAAAGTCTTTCTAGAGTCTTTCATTGCTTTGCAAGGAAAGCACAGTTAGAGTTTTGGTTATTGATTAATAACAGGGAGATTGATTTCAGAGAAATAACAGTATTCCAAAAGAATTATTGCAGATCAGATATTCCACTAAACTGTGAAACAAATTGCCAAGTACTAAAGCTTTCTACTGCTGTAACAAATAATGCAATCTTCTAGTATTGTTTGAAAGTCTGTGCAATACGTAATGACTTGATTTGTCTGTGCAAACACCCTGGTGTGAATTCAGAATCAGAGAGTTTTAGTCACAACATGATAATAAGCAAAAAGATAATAAGGGCTTGAGTATTATGTAGGTAACTTGGGTAGTCTAAGTAAGCAGTAGTTATAACCACTGTCTTTTCCTTTAGCAGTATCCTATGTAATGGCAAAGCCATAAAATGTGCCATAAAATGGAAAAGTGAAAGGGCTCCTTGTCCTATATAATTACTAGCCCTTAGCTCCTGTTCACTTACTCCCATTGTAGGAATGCTTCGTCCGTGATTCCCTGCACATATTCTTTAATGACTATCTGTTGTTTATACTGAAAACAAAAAAGGAGACCACAAACTAGTGCTGGTTACAGAAGTAAAATAAATCCAAATGTGTTAGTTTTTCGTTTTCTACTCTTTAATAAGTGTCTGGGATGCAAGGCACTAACTACACTGATGCTGATAGGAAATTGTTTGTTAGTTGACCGTCTCTGGTTCTCTGTTCTTTAGACTGCCTGAGATTAAATTTCTCTGCAGTCTCAGTGGTGACAGCAATATAAAGAGTTTTTGCACGTTCCATTGTACTAAGCCATAATTGTGTGCCGTGGCTGCTGGGTGCCTGAGGGAGTGGGCTGGCAGTACTGTGTGAAGGATTCGTCTCACTTCTGTAGGGGAGAGAAAGCATGTGCTAATATTAAGGTCCTTTTTCTGTATCAATAAACAGTCATTGGTGACACAAATAATCAAATAAAGGAATGAGAATGTGTCCACAGCTAGCCCCTGAAATATGGACATGGTATGGAAATCCTGACTGGTTTTGTGTCGTGATTGAATTCCAGTTAGTCAGAAATAGTTTTTTTACAAGAATCCAAGTACTGTGATTGTTACACAGGCCACCCAGTTATCTGAGAGACACCTCTTTTTGGCTTTTCCAAATCTCCCTAAGCAGTCCCTCCTTACCTGCAGCAACCTGACCTCACCCCATTCCTGAATGAAGTCAGCCTAATCTTTTCCCTGCATTTGCTTTCATTTTACTAGGAGCAGTTTTTGATCAGCTACTTCCAGAAAGAGTTTGTTGAAATCAGCTTCTCCTTTGAGAGACTGCTCATGAACAGCAGTTCTCAGTCTTTGGTTGGGAATTTGATTTCTTTAGGCCTATGTGTGTAACTTACGTTGGGGGACATGGTTTAGGGGTGAACTTTGCAGAGTAGGGTTAGTGGTTGGACTCGATGATCCCGAGGGTCTTTTCCAACTTGAATGCTTCTATGATTCTGTGATTAGCTGTATTTTGGAAATGCAGCATGCATTGATGGTGCCATGAGGTGAAACTATCCATTTTACTTGCACCAGGTAATGCCGTATTTGAGTCTCTTCAGTGTCAGACATCATTCACATAACAGACTTGGGTTCAGGCTCTGATAATGTCCTTAAAACAGAAACAGTGTAACAACACCAATTTCCACCCCGCTTTGGGTTTATAGTGTTTGTTTTTGCAAAGATTTGTTCCTCTGTGATGGAGAAAAGTAATCTCCACCATAATGCCATTGGAGTGCTTTTCCATAGAGGCATGCAGGTGAAATTTAACACTAAGGTTGTTCCCACTTCCCAGCTAGGGATTTTGAAGCCCCCTTCATTCTTTTAATCTCTTCTGGGCAGAAGTTTCTGTTCGAGTTATCAGTAGAGATTGCTAATTTTCTGGGAAAGAGAAAGATAGCTGGAGGCAAACCAAGTATTGGGGAGCTGAAGGTTTGATGTCAGCCATTGATGTCACAGCCTTCACTGTCAAGACCTTCATAAAATCCAGGAAAAATAGCAACAGAAGGTAAAAGTAAGAAAAAAGAATGTGGCTGCTAAAGTAACTTGCATGGGAAAGGGTTAGGGTTAGCTCTAGATTGGAACTAGTTCAGGATGTTAATGATGAAGACTTAATCATTATAACAAAAACAAAAATCAGTGTATTGTTTTGATCTTATAAGAGAAATCATCTAGGTAGATGTGTATCACAAATGGTGGCATGGGTCATTTTTACACCAGAAGCTACGAGCCTCCAATAATTTATATTGTGATTGGCAAGCGTTAATCATTGTAGTTTTTTGTACAGCCTTTGTTATCACTGAACTGATTACTGTCCATAAAATTTTGGCCCAGTTACTGCTTTAAGGAATGAGAGTCCTACATCTACATTTCATTATGGGGGAGAGTGTTATAATAGATGAAGCCTTCTGTGGTTTTGGACAAGATGGACTGACCTTAAGGCTTCTTGGGTTGTGACTGTAATTTACAACATGGAGAGAGCAAGTGGCTTGTGCTGCCAATTCAGAAGGTCCTACAAGAAAGTTTTGGTAGCAGGAGCCTGGTACTGTGTTTTCATGTAACTTGTGTGGATAACAGTAGTATAAACTCAAAATAAGTTTTTATATATACTGGGATAGGGAGTTTTTATACTCCTCTTCCTTTAAATATAATGCAACTCAATTCTAAAGCAATGTTAAGCTATCAGACAGCAGAGAGGAATATTATCACTGGGTCACTGTTCAGGAGGTAATGATGGTTTTACCTATATTTAAGATGGAGCAGACCAGCAGGTGGTATATGCATATCCACTGCTTTATTGCCATGTCAGCGGTTAATAACCGCTCTCGGTGGCTCAGACAGCATATCATCTGTAGAATATTAAGTGTTGTAGTTAATGCTGCCAGTCAGGGCTACAGTAGACAGATGCCTGTGTTATTAAGTTGTCCACTGATTAAAGCCACTTATAAAAATATACATTAATGTAAGGGAGTAGGGTATCTAATTCCTATTGAGATGTATGTAAATGATCATCTGAAGCCCTTATACTGTTTTGAATATCCTCTGATGTGCGTTTTAGCTGACATGGAAGGAATGCATTTTTGGATTTTGTATAGGAGAGTGATCAATGTGCATGTAGGATGTGTGCCACATGCAGGCAACTTATGTCTCCAACTTCACTACTAGCAATACTTCCTCTCAGGCCAATACGTATCTTGAGCACAGCATAATTTTCTACCTTAATGTCATCATTTTGTTAAGCAAAGTTTGCCTCTACTGGTAACAGTAACAATATTTCTTAGTGAGCTTTTCTTGCTCTGAGGATTTATTTATTTGGAGTTAATATGATTTTCTATATTTTCATTCTATTTCCACAGCTTCAGCCTCTTTTCTACCTTGTCAGTTAAGCCTGAGATTGTATTTTTACTTAGCTTTTTCTTGTTGTATAGCCATATTTTCGTTAGAGACCTGTTAATTGAATTTGGGTATCACACTAGCACATAGCATACATATACACTCGTGCACAGCTTCTGTTAGCATTTGTTCCTGTAGACAGTGACATTTATTTAACTAGTTATCACAACCTGCAAAAATCTGGGTTAGATATATTATGGCTACGTGCCATTTTTAAAAAAGTGTGTTTTAACAGTTTTTTGTCCTTTGTGTCACTATAGTCGAGTTAAGAATTTATCTGAGAATATAAGTCTATATATAATATAATCTGTAAAGAATATAAGGTGGTTTCTATAGAAACCACCAATTTTAAAGAAAGAGGATGATTGCGTGTGTTGTGATTCACATCTGTTTAGATATTCACATATTTTAAAATTTTTAATTATATTTATGAACATATCTGCTTTCCCTTATAAAGCATTACTACACCTTAAATACTTCAAGTATATACTTAAGTCTCAAGCTGTGAAGAGGAGCCTTTAGCTTCTTGCTATCTCAGAGCTGGAGTCATCTGGCAAAGTCATGCTATTAGTTGTCGTTCCAAGTAAAGCCATGCCATTCTGCCGTACAGCATCCTTACATTTTCCCCAACTTTTCTCTTGTGGTCTTTCTTCTTCACCCCTTCCATTTCCTCCACAGACTGTGGAGACTCAACAGGAATGTTGTGGTGCAAATGCAATAGGATGTGGACTGTCTTCCCCTTCCAGTGGAATGGTGATATTGAAGGCAAAAGCTTCATCCTACTGATTATTCTTCAGTTTTTCATCCTTTTATGTGGGGTAGACTTGGAGGTCTTTAAATGCCTCGATCCTGTTACAGTGTCTGAGCTGGCAAGAATCTCAGATGAGGCATGAGTGTACTGGGACGTAAAAATCTTGAAAAGGCACTGACCCCATGTAAAGAGTAAATCCTGAGGTCTGGCTCCTGCTTACTTTTCCCTTACCCTATCCTTACATAAAAAATGTCTCCACTGTTGCAGTGTTGTTGTTATTGTTGTTTTTTAATAGGAGCATGGACTGATTAAAGACTGGGCAACATCCTCAGGATTTGAGAAGTCTTGACCCAGAAGTTTTCTCTTCCTCTTACCCTGTTTCATGTAGCCTGTAAAGGCAAACTGGTTTGGTTTTTTTCTTTTGCTTGTTGTGGAAATTATCCCATTGTGTTGACAAGGTTTTTTAGTAACGCAGAATGCTGTAGACTGACACTTGTCAGGGCAGGCCCAAAATGAGAAATAAAATCCTGGGATCCTGGGGGCTGGAGCAGGCAATATCTTGAACAAGCAGAGCTCTGCCTACTAGCTAGTTTTATTAGCTCTCTTGATAACACAAGGGCAGCTGAAGGTGAAACATTTATGGAACATCACCTCCTTTGAACGGACACCTGTTTAACCCCCACACTAACTGAAAATTTCAGGAACTTGTTGAGGAGAGACGGACAAAGGTCTGAAATATATTGTAAGTGAAAGAGCACTCAAGTGCCAACCTAGTTAAATTACAGAAATTTGCTCTAATTATTGCAACTGTAATTAATACAGCTGCACTAGTGCTGTAATTAGTATCCTTTTCAACTATGTCTTGTGCTATGGAAACAAAAATACTCTGTAGTAGAATTTTGTTTACGTTGGATGCTTTGATTTAACAGTTGAGAGGTTTCTTTTTAGCTGCTGATAGGAAGCTCTAATAGGAAGGAATCCAAAAGCCCTTTAAGCATCTTCTTAATTTAAACAATGTTACTGGTTCTGTTGCCTTCAACAGAACCACAGTTTTGATGCTTTCCTAGGTTGGGCATAGCTTCAGTGGAGTATCTGGGTAGATAAGCCATGTACCTACTGCGTGCGATCAGGAGGTAATCACTAGAGTGAACGTCTGCTGCAAATCTTACTGTACCAAGGTGGCCAGAAAGAAGGTAGGGCTCGCTTGCCAGGTACAGTGTATGTAGATTTGGGGATAAACTTGCTGGTTCTTTGCACTGTGCTATAGTTGACAGATATCCACTTAACACCTGTCCTTACCCTGTTTTGTGGTATCACCATGCCTGCTTTTTGGTACTCTCTAGGGTCCTACAGTGAGTCACATGCCAAAATAAGCAAACAAGTAGAAGAATTGCAAATCAAAATGCCCTACTACAAACCCTGAGAGTTTCAGGTTTGAACATCTGTAAGGCAATACTTTTCTGGTTATGTTCCTTGACTTTTGCTGAGGCACCTAAGCACCAGATGTAGGATACACACATGTTAACTCTGTACCACTTATGATAACATGGCATTATACTCTTAGTTAAAAAAAAAAAAATAAAAAAATATCATTTTTGCTTTGTACATGTACTTGTCTGGAGTTTTCAGTTTTGCCAGGTTCAGCCCGATTGTTAGCAGAAAAAGCTTTTCTTACTCACTCTGATTTAGAAATGGTGTATTTCAACAGTATTAGTATCATAGACTAATCAAGGAGAGGTTAAAGTAGTAGTCCTGCCTTGGGGTGGGGATGGCTTCCACTCTTTGTGGCCCCAGCTGACACCCCAGCCCCCTCTGAGCTCTGACAGTAGGGAGAAATTGCTGCTCCTTTCTCTGATATCTCTCCTAACAAAAACCTTACTTGTAAATCAGACTTTTAGGCACTACTTTTGAAGTGCTTGAGGTATTTGGCCTCAAAAAATGTTTTTCTGTTTAGACCATTTCTATTGCTGAAGGAATTAGAAAACTTATGCTTGTGGGGACGATCTGATAGTACATAGGGATGCTTTTGCTTTACTGTTTTGTCAGACTTACATGGATGTCAGTAGTATCTGAAAGAGGAATTTTGTACTGTGCTGCCATAAATTTGAAAATAAGAAACTCTGTCATATAACTTGACAAGAAGTATTGACATACAATTTATAATTTTCTTTTTTTCTGTTGTTGCCAGTGTAAGTACTCACATGAGCCACTTTTTTTCAGTCCAAGGAGTAAATGGAATTAGAAAACTGCCACAGATGCTCAGCTTCCTTGCTTGCTATAATGAAATAGTTTGTACTCATTTTTCTTTGTCTTGGAGAGGATCTATCAGAGTACAGTTTAAAGTGATTTTCTGGATGTTGTAGTAAAATTGCCAAAGCAGATTAAAGGATAATGTAGAGAGAGCAGTGTCATGAAAAATTCCATTTCTTATTTTCTGATAAATTGTTATTCATCACAGGAGTCATCTAGCGTCTGCAGGTATATTCTTGCTCATTTTGCATATATCTTTTTAGATTTGCCTAAGGTTCTAACTTGAAAACACAGGATTTTTTTTATTTTTTTTTTTCCAGATATCATTAGTTCATGCATTATTTCTGGTCAAATAACACAATAATGATGTGGCTTGTTCTTCCATAAAAACTTGTAGAAGTGCACCGAACATCTGCACATAATGAATCCATTCATGCGAAGAAAGCTAAGCGACTTATTTATCACACAGGATTTGCAAGAATTTCTCCTTTTCTACAGGCAACTTCAGAATTTCGCTGCCACTGAGGGGGCAAACCCCCATGTCCTGTTCATTTAACGAGCGAGGACATAGATAGTTAGAAAATACCCATCTTGGTATTTAGATAAACAGGTTAATGTTTGGATAGTGAAATGAAAGAAGGGCAAATGTGCTATGCTGTTATTACATGCTGAATTCCTGCAGTGGCTACAAAGCACTGAACACTGCCAGTGCATCCTGGAGGACACAGCACATATGACTCGGGTCAAGGTGAAGACATCTACATTGGGTGTTACAGTGTGTACTGGCTGCCTAAGCTTCTAGTCAGTATGTAAAGCCTAGAGAGCAGTGCTTCAGCTACTTAACAGTCTGGGCTCAATTCAGTTACCTAAACATGGAAGTACAGTGGTATTTAAGACATGTTAGAGAATCTTGGACATCATCATGGGTGGGTGATATACAGGCTTGCTGGAGACCAGCTTCATGCCCTTTTTTGACAGGCAGCTGAGAGCCAGGATGGGTATTCAAATGAATGTAACGTTAGACAGCTAAGAGTAGCGAATCCTCTATGTCCTACGCTTATGACAAGTGGATGGTACCCTAGATGTTGACTTACACATAAGTTGAATCACTCTCTAGGCTCCATGGATTATATTGACTACATCTGCATAGATTATAATGGTAGCGTAGACATCTAGTACCTCTGTAGACACCTAAATGGAAGTGTCTTATTCCCTGTACAACTTCTGTTCTACAGAGCAATGTACAGAGTGGGAAAGGTCGAGATGGATACATTTACAGTGCTACTTGTTTAATATTTTCATTTATACATGTTAGAAGAGGGTCTTACCAGATTTAAAGTTGAGAAGAGAGAGTAGTGGTCACTGAAATTAGTGGAAGAGGGACTTCATGGGTAGAAATTAATCTTCCAGAGAGAAAAGGAGCAGTTGCGTGGTTGAACCAAGAGAGTGAGAACATGAAGATTTCCTGCATATTGACTGAGAAATGTTAAAAGTGACAAGGGTGTAGTTAACTCTGTTGACGTGGTAACTTCTGAATAGGAACAGATTAAAATAGAAGGACAAGAAAACAAAACCTGTCCTTGCAGGGTGAATCTTTTTCATTTTGGTGAGTTCCTGGTTTGAATAGCTTTCATGGAGTTCCTTGATGCTCTAGGGAAAACCTGTCTTGACATGACCTCTGATGCTTACCCAGCTACCTCCTTTCTTCCTGTGTGTTTCTTACTTCTGCCTGTCCTGTGGTCTGGAAGGCATTCACCAGGTTAGTATGGCCCGTTGCTTTTGGGGAAGGAACAGATTCCCTCTCCCACCAGTGACTTCCACCCTTACATCAAGTTGCAGCTGGGAGCAGGCAGGCAGAGACCCTCCCTTTCTGCAGACCATTTGCACAGAACAGAACATACTTATAACATACAAACCAAATAAATAAAATGAATACCATTCATCCCAGATTTAATGGAGGTAAAGAAGGAAATGGAGGAAGCAACAGAGAAGTCATGATGTTTTACAGAGAAGTGTAGCAGGAATCATTAGACAAGACCCTGTCACTGAAGTAGCAGGAGGAGATGGTGTGAATCAGGATGTTGTGTTGAATGTGAACTGTTTCAAATTATAAGTGGGCCAAGGGGGATTAAGACAGAGCCTTGTATTTGCAGGAATTTCTGGAGACTTCGGTGAGAGCAAAACCAGTAAAAATGACAGCTGTGAAAATGCTGGGAACAGCAGATGAAATGAGAGGACTGAAATGTAGCTTTTCACTATTGAATTTACCTTACAAATGATGGGAAGAAGGAATATGAGAAGCAACTAAGAAGGTAGATTAGGATCAAAGGGGGTGTTTTGGAGAAGGTAGGAGGTCCCAGCAGACTGGAACTTTAAATGCAGCTCTTCTGGAGATATTGAATCAGTGTGATAATTCCTTCACTTAGTTGTCAGCAAAGTTAGTAGATTTGGGATTGTATTTCTTCACCATTTATTAACAAAAGCCCATTCCTGCCTAGTACCAATGGCTCTTACTGAAGTCAGTGTCTTAGGGGACTAGACCCAGAAAGGAGGAGGGAAAGGCATCTTTCTGCTCTGACAGAGTTGCCCTCGAGGCAGAAATGAATAGTCAACCCTTGGCACTGTAATAAGAGCTAAAGACGGGTGGATATTATTTTCTTCGTGCTACACTGTTTGTTTTATCCTTAGTTGTGCTAGGCTGTTAAATCTGGGATGGAAAGGGGAGAATTTCTCTCTCCTAAAGAGTTTTGTAATTGTAGGGGTTTGAACATATAGGTAATTTGTTTAACTTATGTTTATGTGTTGCATTGAAAATGTTTGTAACCTTCTTCACACTTCATGGATAGATCTTGAGCAAATCAACAAAGAGTGATGCTATTATGAGAGCAAGGTTTTGGTCAAAGGAAGCAATGAGTCACTTTTTGTCTAGAGTGGTCCCGTTAGCTATGCTGCACTGCTGTATTAAAATGCACAAATGTAAAATGGAGTGCAATGAGACAGGAATGAAATCAAGATAATTTTCAGTTTGGTATGGTGAGGAACATTTGGCATGCAGAAACCTAGCTGGCTAAGGCCTAGGATTTCAGAAAAGAGCAGTGATTTCAGATGCATCAGCTTTTACAATTCATTAAGGTCTGCCCCTGTTCCCGTATCTCAAGACAGACACCCAGAACCACCAGTCACTTGGAAACATTACCCAGGGCATTAGGTGTTATCCCTTGATTCTGAGTCCAGGGTCACAAAGATTGCCTGTGGCCTGGTAATTCACAACAGAAATAGGAAAACTAGGTCAGAAAAATGTTTAAGGGATTACTGTTTTATGAGTTTGAGGCATTGGTATTGTCAAATGTTCTATGGTTTGAAGTTCTTTGTTTTCCTTGTCTGTGGCAGATGATTTCTAGAAAAAAGGGTCAATTGGAAGTTCAGGTGGCATGGGAATAAGTACCAGTAATAATCTCTTAAGCTAAGGTGATGTGAAAGCAGTCAAAACTTTGCTGTGTTTCAGCTACCCTTGGAAGGTTTTGTTTCATCAGCTTTGTGAGCTGAGAATCACTTGTATTAGCAGAGTCTGATGGGAAGGGTAACACAGTTTAAGACTACAGAAGTGTTGGGGACTTGTTGTCATGGAGGTAGACATCTATCTACATCTGAGCTCATGTCTGGGCTCTTTCATGTAGTCAGTGCAGAGAAGGCACCTGTGGGATTGATGCATTTCATGTGAAATGGGGAAGAACAAAATAAGGATTTAATGAAGTGGTCCTTAAAAGTACCTCTTTATTGCCACTGAATTTAAAAGGTGTCTTAAAATAACTTACGTGTAGTTGCCTCTCCCTTGTCTGACACTTATCAAGAAAACATTCCAAAATCTGGGACCCAAAAAGAGCAGTCAGGGACAGCACCTCCTGATGATTTTTGGCTATGTGAAAAAAAAATGAAGGGGAAGCTTAAACTGCTCAGCTCTTTTGATTTATTCTGTATTAAAAAGCATATGCTCTATACCTTGGTTTCAGGAAAAGAATATTATAATGTGGAATGATATACAGGTCTTAACAGATTTATTACAAATCAGAACTCTTGAAGCTTTCCAGAGTCTTTGTTGAAAGCTGTCGGCTTCAATGTGAGCAGCATGGAACATCTGGAATATTTTTCAACTTTTGTTACAATAGCAGCTAGAGGGTCCAGCAATATCTGGACTTCATAGCACAAACACAGAAAAAACAGACCTGTCTCAAAGAATTTACAGTATATATACATTTCTCAGAAAGAATAGAAACTTGAGAAAATAGTGTGCCACAGAAAACTGCAGGAGAGATTAGGAATATTACCAATTAACTAGAGCACTGCAATAAAAAAGTATTTTATTAAAAAAATCTGATTTTTAGAAACAGGTCACTCATTTTACTATAAAGAGAGGCAAAAAGAAAACAAAATAATGGTTTCTGCTCAGCCTATCCTGGAGGATGCTTTGTGGTACCAAGTTTGAGTGTGCATAGATAAGATATAACACTAACAATTGACAGATTTCTCAGTATCTCAGTATCCACTACATCATCACTGATGAGCCATGACTCATATTTATAAGCCCTGGTTTTGGATCTAGCTTAAAAGAACAACTTTTATTTCTTGTGTTTCAAGTATTTAATAAAATACAGTTTGAGAATAACACAAGAGCAATCATCCTCAGTTAAAGTCTTGTAATTATTCATGTATTTTTAAGGCCACTTACAGTCTTTGTGGAAGTTCTATGTTATTTAGGGGTCAAAGGTAGGGAAGAGTGTCAGAAGTCACATGTAATTTTGGCAGTTATTTTCAGGAGACTGGACAGTATATAATGATGGCAGTGTTGAATGTCGCTATACTTGGTATAATTGCTCAAGGCAGTTATCAATATATCCACACATACAAAATCTCTTTTGTGACAGTGTATGTAATTTAGTATTGATACAGATGTTTATTTACTTATGTTAGCTCGCTATCCTGAAGTTAAATACTCTTCACCAACAGTAAAGCTTAAAGAAAGAATTTCTGTTGCATATTTATGAAGTTCTGTGGTATAAAACAAAAATTTAATACTGATTCTCATATAAGGTATTTTTTATCTCCCTCCCTCCCCTGGCAATGAAAGGTGATGAAGGCAAATAAATTAGTACTTGGTTAAGTTAGTTGTTTTAACATTGGCTGCTTCATCCAAGTGACAAACTCGAATTGGAGGATGTGTGTATCCAAAGACACAACTTGCTTTTTGACGACCTTATAGGATCATAGAAATGTTATACTGCAAGGGATCTCTGGCAGTCTGTAGTCCAGTCTCCTCCTCAAAGTCAGACTAACTTCAAAGCTGTAGCAGGTTGCTCATGGCCTTGTGCAGATCAGATCAAAAAATCTGCAAGACTGGAGAATCCACAGCATCATTGGACAAGCTGTTTGAGGGCTTACCAACTATAGATCTCCACTGATTAACACAGATGTATATTCTTAATTTTTTCTTTGAATCTAATGCATTGCCATCAAGGAAGTTGCTAGGGACTTGCTTCCAAACCTTGCTTGTTAGGCAGTAAATGACCCAAGGAGCATTTAGGTTAGCCATGCAGAATAACCTATGATAAGTATATTAGTCCACAAGCTGTGAATTATTGCAGGCCACTTTGCAAAGAAATTGTGACTGCTTTCTGAGCAAGATTTCTTTGTTTGGGAATCAGGAAATGTCCACAATGTATGCAGGCTGGTGGTTGAAACATGTGACTGAAGGGAATAGTTGCTGAACTGTTAATACCCTTGTAAAATTGTTTTACTTGACAAAACTCTTTGTAGAGGTTTGTTGATTTAGTTCCTTGGCAAGAAAAGCCTAAGAAGAGCTCGTTTATTCTTCCACAACCTGGTTTTTCTTTGGAAAATGCTGATTCAACAGAACCACAGCATCTTGATCAATACATTCATTTTAGAGCCACTTTCCCCAGGAAAGACTTTTCAAGTGCCAGTAAGATTTTTCTGGACAAAACGGAGGAGATTGGTGAGGAACCAGGATGTTCTTCAGTAGTGGTGGCTACAGCTGTGCAAGAAAAATGAAATGAATAACCCTCTTGAGGTTTGTGTCTTATCTATGAACCAGAACAAGCCCAGATGCAGATCTTAGATGTGACGCTTACCTTCACACAGAATCACAGAATTGCTATGGTTGGAAAAGATCTTTAAGATCATCAAGTCCAACCTTTATCTAACTCTACGAGGGCCACTACTACACTATATCCTTGAGCAGTATATCGAGATGGCTTTTAAATACATCCGAGGATGGTGATTCAACCACCTCCCTGGGCAGCCTGTTCCAGGCTTCGATAACCCTTTCGGTATAGAAGTTTTTCCTCATGCCCAACCTAAACCTCCCCGGGTGTAACTTGAGGCCATTTTGTCTTCTCCTATCAATCTTAACTTGTGAGAAGAGATCAACACCAACCTCTCTACAACCTCCTTTCAGGTAGTTGTAGAGAGTGATAAGGTCTCCCTCCCCTCAGCCTCCTTTTCTTCAGACTGAACAACTCCAGCTCCCTCTGCCGCTCCTCATAAGATTTCTTCAGAGCTGAAGTCACAGGTGAAATTCCTCTCTTTTTCATACTTTAAAATGATTAATTTCTATTCCTTTTATTTTTTGTGAATGTAAATGACTTTGGAAATCTATGTACCAGTTATAGGGGAAAGGAAAGAAACTGTGATGCAATGAGCTTGCTAAAAATCATGTATTATGTAGACTTGCCCTCCCTAGGCAGGGCATGGTTAGACTTGGGCACGCTTTTTGTGCTATTCAACTGGCAAAGGATTATTAAGGAGCTTTATGAGCAGTTCTGGTCTCTGTTACTTGCTGAGGTAGGACTACTTCTGTTGTTTTGAGCAAAACTTTCACGTAGCAGAGGGTTTTGCCTATTGGGCTTCTGTGTTGTTTAGTTCTGTCAGCGGTCAGAAGCGCAGAGGCCTCTTTTCCCTCAACTTAAACTTGCACACTTTCTAGTAATCTATGAGTTTTTACATATGTATGTTCTCAAAAGAGACAGTAGTCACTTTTCACATAGAAAAACTGAGCTGGATACCTACCTAGTACTGTTTATATGCAATCCACAGTGATGAGAGATTGAATATTATTTCATAGGGATGAAGAATTGCATCATGTAACTGTGCTCTCATGAATAAAGCAACTTGAATGGTTGTTTCATGTAAAACAAAGGTCTCGGAGCCTGAACAAGCTCAAGTGCTATTTTAAATTCATTCATGGGCTTCCATGATCTTGCTGACCTTTTAGTACTGCCAGCCCTGATGCCACATAGGGTGAAAAGGCAGATTCTGAATGAAAATGAGATTTTTGTCTATGATTTAAGCTTTCCTTAGTGAAACAGAGACAGCACTGAAGTGAAAAGGAGACATTTTGCATTAGTATGGACTTCTTCTATCAGTCTCTACAACCTTGGTAGAGCTGGGCGCGTGGACAATATACTTTTTTTCAGATCTTCATCCTTCTTTCTCGTCCAAACCAGAGATGCTGTGAGAATAGCTTCAAAATCAAGAGTATTCAGAGTTAAAAAGCAGAATCAGTATGAAAGTATTTGTGATATGTACAAAAACAAGTACTTAATTGTTTAGTACAGAATTAGAGCAATAATTCCTGGAGTTACATCTTTTAAGTAAGCCAGCCTGTTCTCTTAGGAGCATCCGTCTTTCTCCAAACTTTTGCAGTGCAGTTATGTCCTTTTAGAAACCATTTGTTCATTAGTGCAGCAGTAATCATCGAAATAGGTCACAGACTCTTTGGAGTTAAGCTGTTACGTCCCCACAGAGAACGGCACTTAAATATCAATAGCGTAACCAGGAAAACTCGGCAGTTATTTCCCTGTTTTCTGCAATTCAATGAGGAGTTGTTCGATGCAGACCCCGTTGCACTCCAGATGAATGGAGGTGATTGTGAGAAAATGATCTCCTATTAATGCAAGATGTCACACTGAGAACAAAGACTAGTTCTTACCATGATGGGATGAGCTCACTCTAATCCCCAATTTGGGAGACTTTGATGCTTGTCCAGGTGCCAGTTTTTCCATATATGCCATAGCAGGAAAAACGTTTAAAAAATGTTGAACAGGGCAGCGTTAAACTGATTCATGGCTTCTGAATTTCAGGGTCATGTTGGGTGAGATGTCATATAATTACCCTTTCACATGCTGTTTCCCAGGGAACCACCTCCCCTATCAACAACTTGAGCTTTCAGGGTGCTAAGAAAATCATTCATATTAAATTTACCCTCACAAGTAAAGAAGTGCAGACCTGTTTTTGACGTCTCCAAACTGTTTCAGTTTATGCTTGTGTAATTGTCTGAAATGTGTCAATTAAATTCAAGCTAGCATGGTCTCCAGGTCTTCTGCACCTCAAAACTTTACATCCCCATCCTGAGATTATGGTGCATGGTCAGTGAAATCCCAGGAGGACTCACAGTGCCTTCCTGTTAAGTCATTCCTCTGTTTGCAGTGCCCACTCATTTGTCAGAATGGGGAGGACCAGAACATAATGACTGCTCTGTTTGATGAGCTATTATGAATGCTATGATAACTGGAGATTTTGTACAATTTATTTGTTTAAGTTACAGTTTAATGTATTTAAAAAAAAAATCTAAACAAAAAACCAAACCACTGTTATTGTAACTGGGAAATTTGGTAATAGTCAGCTATCTGGTAGGATTTCAAAGCTCAGCAATCTGGTAAACATACTCTTTTTTTTTTTCTTTGGTTTGGTTAAGTGTTTCACGTTGCCTTTTCTATCCCCTTAAGATGCCCATTCTCTTCCATTATCTCTTTTGAACACAACTGTCTTTTGTCCAAGATCCTGAAGAAGCCATTTGGATAGTCAAGCAGAAAGGTCCGATTAAAAAAAGTTGTATGCTGCTCGTTCCTGTAACAGCCCATCACCTCAAACCCTTTCCCTTATGATCTCATGGAGATAGCAAACAAAGGAAGGTTCAGTGAGTTCTACCCCTTGTCTCTTGCACAAGATTGTCCTCCCTTTTCACCATGCAGAATCCTTTCTTTGGGGAAAGCAAGGGGAGTGCAGAAATGATTCTTACATTCTATATCCTATCAGATATTTTAGTGTATGTATACTATGATGTAAATTAGAAGCAGATTGTTTAGTAAAGAGAATTAAGAGTCTCTTCCTAGATTAGTAAGAGAACTACGTTGACATGGCAGAAAAATGTAACCATTAAGAAAAAAAACAAAATAACGTTCCTTAGACCAAATAAAGGCCTGTAAAATTCCAATCTAGATTTGAAAAAAATCAAAGGCAGTGTCATTGGAAGTTCAAAAGCACTGTATTGGAAAGATGGGGCACATTTTTAATATGACAACATAGATTCAGAAGCAGACAAATCACACCAAATACATAAAAGAAATCTATTATTTTCCTTGGTTTTAATGGCAACTTTGGGTTATGCTTTGTGCTTGCAAAGGTATGTGGCTAATGAAATGCTGTCATGAGTCTGGCTACATCACTAATTTCTGGAATATGCTTTTGCTTACCCTAGAGTCTATTCTTTATTTTTCCTATGTTTCATTAACTCTGGATGCAGAATCTTTGTGGGTTATTGTCATGCTTGATCTCAGGAACTTGTCTGAAGAATTTGTAATTATCACCTGTAATTAATGCTGTTGTAAAGATTGTCAAAAACCATGGCTATCACCACAATAACCAGGAAGCAATTAAATTATACAATGTCGCTGGTCTTCCAGAGAAGCACTCCTTCTCAGGTGACGCAAAAAGAATTCAACAGCCGTCATGGTACCTGCACATACTTGTGATACCCGGCAGTGTAGCAATATCTCTTCATTAGCTGTGTAAAATATGAGCAAAAAGTGCAGCACTCTTCTTTTAGAGCTCTCCCTCCACTTGCCAGCATGCTGTAGAGCTTCATGTCATAAACATAGCTTGCTGGCAAACAGCTCTCTTAGAAGCAGCAGGACCTGGTGTGTTACCAACTAATGAAATCCCTCTGATTTCATAGGATGCCTGTGAGCTCTTCTGGGGCACTCCTACTTTGGTGACTACTGATTCTCAAATTCAGAGCGTATCAAAAGCCTAACTGGAAGTATAGAGGGCTCTTCTAAATAATAGCAACTTAAGCAATGCTATGAACTCGTACTAATTACATTTCTATCGTTCATCTACAGTAGGCTTTTGTGTTAGTCCTAATGTGAACGTGGTGTTATTTTAGCCCAGTGGTGCTATTTTAGTGCTCTTCTGTAGAAGGTACTCATTGACTGAAGTGCTTGAAATCAACCCTTCTTATGTTGTTTTGCTGAAGCTTTTGGTTGTAGTCTAAGAAGAAATGAGAGACGTGTAAGCCACAGCAAGGAACAAGTGGCTACTTGCACTGCAAAATTGAAGGCCATTTAAATGCAGAAGTAGGTAAGTTACTGTGCTGGATTCAGAGTTGATGGGTGAAGTGGTGTAAGTTACACGTAAGTGGATGTAAGTGGATCTGACTGAGTCTGAAGAATCAGAAATGGTATCTTGAAAAAGGGGTCCTAATTACAGTAGTGTAAGTGATTCTAGGATAGTTGTAAGCACCAATCATTGAGGACATTATCTTAGACAACAACATGTAGAGAGAGCTACGTAATGATCATATTTATGTTAGTTGTTTTTATTCCTGAAACCCTCCTTCTTATTTTTCTTTGGAGTGCTGCATCCTTAGTCCGATGCTGCATACATGGTGTATAGAAAATGTCAAGTTCTGTGCATTCTCTGTGCCTCATTGACCTTGTCTGATGACCAACGTTCCATGCGTGCAAGACACGTGCTTAATGAATGGGGCGGGACTGCTGCTCTGCTTTCAGGCATTCCCTGGGCAGCAGAAGAGCACAACGTGTTGCTTCTCTAATGTGTTTTCCTTTGGTGAAAACAACAGAGTTAGGCGTGGTAGAGCAGAGCAGCAAAAATGCTGCATTAGATGTAAAAAACGTGATTGTGCATACCATGTAATTTACGGTGAGAGTTTATTCCAATAGCGAAGATTCTAGGGACTTTTGTAAAATGCTAAATACTCCAAAGTTCCGCCCATGTGAAATGCAAGATGTATGAGATACCTCAGTTGCTAATATCTGATTAGCTCTCAAATTGACCTGCTGAGCCTTGACATTTCTGTGTTATGCACTAATGGTGCAGAACATCTTGGCATGTTCCGTGATTTATGGTAGAAACCTTAGGTACCTAGGATCTTTTAAATACAGGAAAGTATTTTTTCACACACAATCATCAGTACGAAAGGGATAGTGATGGAAAAATTAACTTAAGCTGTGGTATTGCTCAATGAGAATGCAAAGAACATAAAACTGCCAAGACGATGCTGTCAATACTTTTATATTGATTGTGTGACCTTAATAGACATTTTCAAGGCTTTGTACACACAAAGGCTCTCTGAGGTGCTGATTTTCTACCTCATGCAAATTTTTCTTGCTCTTCTCTATTTTTGTCATGCAATAGTAATAGTATACGAGGATCAGTAAAGTAGTTACCCTCTTCATTTAAATGTGACAGATCAGACATCAACATTGTTTCTGCCATGGTGCCCTTTGGGTTCTAGTTTGTGCAGGACTACTTGAAACTCTTGTACATTAGTTGTTAATACAAGTAATTTTCTTCACTTCATTGCTTGACTAAGTTCTGCTGCCTCATGACAGCAGCGCTTGATTAAAATTTGGTTTGGGTGGGTTTGGGGGATTGAGAGAGTGCTTCAACTGCTCTTCAGTTCTGACAGCAAAGATAACAATAACCGTCACGACTAAGGATGCTGAAATACCACTTAATCCGTACTCATAAGTCAATAGGGTTTTGCCTAAATAATAAATTATCAAACCTTCCAGCATGTGAGTGAAGAAACTATGAAGCAAATAGAGTGCTGCGGTTCAGATAAAGCATTCATGCGGCAATTAACTGTGTGGCTAAACAACTGAAATAAATTTGGTCAGGAATTTTCCAGCAAGAGTTTTTTTCTATTAGAAAATGCTGATTCCCAGAAATCAAAACTGTGGGAGAGGTTTGTTTTGAAGTCTCTCATTTCAAAATGAAATGACGAAATGTCTCTCAGACATTTTCTTAAAAAAATCTTAAATGCTTAGCAGAAAAATCTTTTATTAGGTAAATGACTTTAAAATTTAGCAATTGTGTCTAATGGAGTGTTTTGGAGCAAGCGACTGCCTGAGAGAAAACTCCTGCTTTCTTGGTGTGTAGCGTTCAGCTGGATGAGCTGGTGGGTCTGAGTTGTTTCACAGCTTCATGAGTGCCAGTTCCAAGGTGAGGAAGGAGGAGAGAAAGGAGCAGAGTTGCCTCTTTTGGCTGCAGCCTCCACTTGGACTGGATGGAGCAGAAGGTGAAATCATGCCTCGAGTTACGGTTTGCTCTGAATCACCTCTGAAAGACTTTCTCCCTCTCTCCATTTATTAAAAGGGAACCTTGGAATGTCAGGTTTAGGAGGCTGAAGTCAGCATTTCTGAATATCCTCCCATGTTTGTTACAAAGATTATAGTCACTGTAGATCAATGATTGTGAATGATCAGTCTGTGGGTTTTCAGACCATTGTAGTGAACCAAACCTTGTTTATTGACTTGACATGTACGTATGTGGGGTTGATGCAGAAGATAGCTTTTGAAACAAAATATGTAATTTTGATGTAAATGCAAATATGTTCAAAGGTCAGAGAAAAGACCTGGTTTTTAAAGGCTGAGGGAGTGAGAGACTTTTCCTTATGCTTGATTTTCTCTTCCTTCTTTTCTCATATTGCTGCCTCATTTAGGTATTCCTTAGTTCCCTATTTTTTGTGTTGTTTTTAGGCTGCTTTCCTGCACAGCATTTTAAAATGTTTTCAGGTCTGTGGAAAATAGCCAGGTTTGCTGTGTTGAGATGTGGCACCACCTTAAGCCAGAACCTTAGCTGGGTGGCAAATTTCTAAATCTTGAGTTCTCACCTTGCAATAGGCTTGAGCAAGGACAAGAGGCAAGCAACTTGGCCAAAGCAGAGGACAGATACGGATGTTTTGTGGTTGAACACTGGGATAAGGCCTGACAACTCTAACACCTGAGTGCTGTCTGTGGTGAGGTGGAGGCCCCACAGCCTGCTGCTGTATCAGTTAAGCCAGTTGGGGCAATCGTGAAAGCCGCTTCACCATTGTACCAAAGGTTGGACTCATCCTCCCCGACTTACCAATAAGACAGTAAGATTCCTTGGGAGCTAACCAACCCCTGATGTATGACTCAGCTCCACCTCCCACCTTGTCAAGAGTATAAATGTGGCATTTAGAAACCTCTTATCTGAGGATGAGAACTCCAGCTACTGGGTGGATCAACGGGCCTGAGCCTCTCTCCTCCCCATTAGCGGGGACACCTCTTTTGGTAAAAAGCTGCGCCTCTGCTACCTCCTAGGAGATACCTGGGTGAGTTGTTATTATTGGATAGCCTTAGGATATTTAGTGCTACCACAGTAAGTGTATTTATCAGTGGCAATTCCAAATTTGTTACATCTGTCGCCTTAATAAATTATCTTTCTTTTCAACTTCACAAACCTGTCTCAGTGATTGGCAGAGCTCTGAAGCAGACAAACGTTGAGACTCTGATAGGTGGCTACACACATAACCCTTTGAATACAAACCATCAGCCAAGTCTGGGACTAGGGCTGTGTGGTGGGTTGACCCTGGCACGGCACCAGGTGCCCACCAAGCCCTTCTATTGCTCCCCCCACCCCCGTCAGCAC